>ML796210.1:193725-220777 GCA_009831015.1 Picea engelmannii
TTATGGCCATGAGAAGTTGGAGACCCCAGGTTTGGGTAATGGACCCAAGTTTGTTTGATGGGTAACGGTATGATTTATGATATATTTTCAGATAATACTATTCTATATGGATAGTACATGTCATGCCATTTTTGGTGGTATGTATAATGTCACATAACTCCTCACGGTTTGAAAGTTATGGCCTTACGAAGTTGGAGGACCCTCATATGTCATCTAGAAGCCCCAAAAGGGCAAAGTAATCAAAGTAGTTTAAGAGATTTTAAAAGGTAAATAATAAAGTGAAGCGACGAGTGTATTATAATTCAAAGTGAATACAAAATAAATTATTTCAATAATAAATTTAATGGAGAAATTAAAAGTGGACCCAACCCTAAAATAAGGAAAGTGGGTCAAGTGACCTAGAAGATGTTTTTAAGGAAGCTACTTGGAGAGTATAAAAAAGAGGCAAGGCTCTCTAATTTGAAACACACTTGAGAATATTGAATATATAGGTGTCTGAGGTAACCAAAGGATATATAAGCTGAAATTCTGAGGAAAGTGAAGAAAAGAAGGCCGAAATGCAAGGAAGGATAAACTCTTTTGATGGTGCTTTCTAAGGTATGTTATTTACAGGTCATCTCACCATTTTCGCTATAACTTTTTTTCTATAATGATTCAGATCCTGAAATTTCTATGAAAGTGAGAAAACATATCCAAGTATATGTGGTTAAAAATTCACTTTGTGGGTCGTTTTATTTTGGGAGTTACACTCTGTGGAAAATAGGGTTTGTGGCCAGTCCTGAAACTAGTCAAAATCGAGTGTTTCGGGTAAAAACGTCATAACTTCTTCATAACAGATCCAAATTTAGTGAGACCAAATGTGTTGGTTAGGGTACAGTCTTTAGTATTCTTTGTAAAAATTTCAGATCATTTCATCAAATATTTTGTGTGGGGCACGCTCTACAAGGTCGCTCTCTAGAATAAGCCAGAATTCAGCAAGGTATGCCATTTTTGCTATAACGCCTTTTCTGAGAGGTTCCAAGTAGTGAAACTTGGAGGAATTGCATAAAACACACTAAAGAACATTGTGTATCGGTTTCAGATCTTTATACATTACAGGTTCAAAGTTATGATTACTTCGAGTTAGGGTTGTTGACTAATCCAAAACTAGGCATGTGAGACTAAAGAAAAGTTTGATGAAAATGATAGTCTCTTGTTTTTAAAGTTAAGGAATTTTTGTAGGAATGTGATCATATACACCAGGTCTATTACAGAGCTACAAATCATATTTGGATGATGAAATTGATGAGGGCTTTTGGTTGTGGTACATGTTGAGTACATGGTTGAGACAAGTAGTTGATGAGTTGGCGCACATACATGAGGTGTATAGTTGATGATGTTGGTACATATTGATGAGTCATAGTTGATGAGTAGTTGACACATGATTGATACATACTTGGTACATGGTTGGATGCATTTATTTTTGGTACATGTTGATTACAGGTTGGTGCATGGTTGATGGACTTGTTTTTGGTACAGGTTGATTATAGGTTGGTGCATGGTTGATGCACTTGTTTATGGTACAGGTTGATTACAGGTTGAGGTATAGGTTGATGCATGGTTCAGATTTATTGGTACAGGTTTACAGCGGTATATCTCACAATGATAGTGTGACAATGGTTCCATCATTCTACTTCTACTTCAGGGTGGTAGGACAAGGCAAGGACAGGTGGTTGTAGCCACCTTCTGGTTGTAGTCGGAGAACATTGTGGGTTGTAGCCTCCTTCTGGTTGTAGCCAGAGAATTGGGGAGTTGGAGCTTCCCTCAGGTTGTAGCCTAAGAAACTAGGGGGTTGGAGCCTCCTTCCAGTTGTAGCTGGAAAACAAAGGAAGTTGGTGCTTCCAATGAGTGTAATTCTTCAAGACATATAAGAAAAAACATTCTGTGGTTTTCTCCCGATTTGGGTTTCCACGTAAAACACTGGTGTACTTTGTATATGTGTGATTGTTTATTTCTTACTTCTCATTATTGGATAATAATTCTACATTGATATAACATTTGAAGAAAAAGGATTATAATTATGCTATTATTGATTCACCCCCCCTCTCAGTAATCCAACACAAACATACATCACAATTCACTAACAACAACCCTACAGGATCTTCCATGCCCGAGTCATCCAGTGTTTGGAGGGAAAAGATAACACAAGAAACTGATTAGAACTAGTTGCGATGCCACTATGATCGAACCTACATCACAGAAACATAACTACTCTCGACTAGATCATCCATGCCCAAGTGTTCTAACACAACTATTACAAAAAAAGAAAAAGGAAACTGACTTTCGTTAGACAAGAAGTCTCAAATGCATATACATAACCATAGAACCAAAATTTTCATTAAAAATTTACAATACGGGAGCCTAGCTCAACCATCGACTATTTACCCAATATCAAAATTGAGTCTATATACTCAAAACAGCATGCCCCTTACAGAAACACATTTTGATCACTGAATTCAAGGCTTCGTGTCTTCTCCTTCTCTTGTCAGACTCCACCTACATTCTTATGTCAGACATGACCTTAAATCGGTATGGGTTCTGCAGAAAACCTTATGGCAGAGTGGCCTTGGGCTCACATCCCGCTTCCTCGGTCGACGCTTCCATGTCTTCTATTTACAGGGTGAAACGAGGTTCAACTACCTTCTTTAGTTTCATTAACTACCTTCGAGTGCGAACATTCATGAATTCCCTTGGGCGACGCTCTTGGCTTGCTGAGTTAATCATGGCACCTTCTTCGGCAGCTAATGTGAATGCTCTCAACCCCTCGAATGTGGCTCTTTTCAACTACCCCATGTGACCGCAGGCTGTGACCTCATGCCTATCCCACATGCTATTTCTGGGATTGCCACTTTGGGAGTTTTCACTCCACCTTGACTTCAATATCGCGATGCCCGAAATCGTGAAGCGACCGCTGAGATTGGTGATCAGGCTTTCTTTAAGATGGATGACCACGATCTTCCCCCGACCAAACAAACTATCGGCCAAGCGGTGAGCGCTAACCCCCTTTTCCCAGACTTGCTTCCTTTGTGACCGGGTGCTAGGACCGTGGGCCCAATTCTTGGGTGCTTTCGCGATTTCTCACTTCAGGGGAAAAAGATGTTGCTCCTGGGAAACCTCTGATTCACGAAATCGCGAAATCAAACTTTCGCATTTCAGGGCTTCAGGCTGTGGATGCACTTGTTGATGAGAATCTCAAAATCTCGATCCTCAAAATCGTCAATGTCAGATCAACGGTTCTTTGCCCCTCGCAATCAGATGACCTAGATCAAACCTTGATTGTGGGACCTCCTCCCATTGGCACTCTCGATAAAACCTTTCTCTGTGCTGGATCCTGCGCTACGTGTCCTCCCTAATGGATGGACCAGCTCTATTCGTGACTTCGCATTTCGTGAATCCTCGCAACTTAGCCCTTTGACCCCTTCTGACTCTTGAAATTGTGACTCTACCTAATGCTATTCCTCGTGCAACTCTGTGATTGCAATCACCCGATGACCGTTGATCTGCCCCATCGATGGATCCTCACCATTGGAAAATGATCTTTGCCTGCTTACTTGATTTGTGTTCTTACTAGACCATTTCAAATTTTTCGCTCTGAGCCCATGAATGTGGCCTGTGTAAACAAAGGCTTGGACGACTGGATAGAGGCTGGAAAAACAGGGACACCGGGGCATTACAAGTGCAGAGAGGGAAAATGAAAATGATTATACAAGTAGAAGGGGCTAAAATTTTAAGAAGTTGTCTGTGAAAGGAGAGAGACAGGGCAAAACATAGTCTTAGGTAGAAAACACATACTCACAAGACCCTGACAATATTAAGTGATAACACATTCCACGTACATGTAGACAGATCAACCATAGAACTTGTAGCTATCTTGCTGCATCCAAGAGTGGGGGACTTGGATCACCCGATATCATTTGTGAGTAGGAAGCTATCAGACATGGAACATAACTATAGCACGATAGAAAGAGAAGGGCCATCTATGGTCTATGCACTGCAAAAGTTCAGACATTACTTGTTGGGGAAACACTTTAAGATGTTCACAGATCACTTGACCCTGAAATATCTAGTCAACAAGCCAATGTTGGGGGGGAGAATTTGTCGATGGTTACTACTATTCCAAGAATTTGACTTTGAATTCATCGTCAAACTAGGAAAGTTAAATGTAGGACCTAACCACCTATCAAGGGTCCCAAATGGAGAAGAACCAACAAATTTAGAAGACAACTTTCCAGATGCACAGCTATTCTCAGTTCATATCGCTGATGAATACTTCACATATATCATTCAGTACTTGAGCACAGGTACTGCGACGCAAGAGTATAGGACCATGCAGAAGAAAAACCTGGTAGTCCACGTCGCCGACTATCAACTGATTGCAGGACATCTATATAAGATGGACGGAGAAAACATCTTGCAAAGATACGTGTTAGAGCACGAAAGACCAAGAATATTAGCAGAATCCCATGAGGAAATAATAGGAGGGAATTATGTAGGTAAAGCTACCATGTAGAAGGTCTTGCGCGCAGCACTATGGTGGCCAATGATTCACAAATATTCAAAGGAATACTGTCAAACATGCGATGTCTTTCAAAGGGTAGGCAAACCCAACATAAGAGATGAGATGCCATTACGACCACAAGTAACATTACATGCATTTGAAAAGTGGGAAATAGACTTTGTGGGACCAATCAACCCACCAAGAAAAAGAACAGGAGCAAGGTAGATTATCACTGTGATGGAATACTTAACCAGATGGGCGGAAGTCGAACCAGTGAAGGATTGCAGTGCAAAAACAACAACGCATTTTCTATTTGAATAAGTAATCACTAGATTTGGGTGCCCAAGAACTCTGATGAGCGACCAAAGTACGCACTTCATAAACAACACCATCGACGTGATGATTGAAGAGTTTGAAGTCCATCACTAGAAGAGCACACCATATCACCCACAGGCGAATGGAACAATGGAAGCATTGAAAAAAGTCACGGAGAACATGCTAACAAAGATCTATAACGTCAATAGGGATGACTAGGATATCAAAGTACCAGCAATATTACGGGCCTATAGGACTATGTGCAAAAATTTGACAGGGCACACACCATTTAAACTGGTTTATGGCCAAGAAGTAGTGGTGCATTAGACTTTCTAGTACCAAGCATGCACGTAGCAACAATTACACAAATGACAGAATGAGGCACAGTACAGAAGAGACTGAATCAATTAAAGACCATGGAGGAAGATTGAATCTTAGCAGGATTCCACCAACAAGTTCAGAAATCAAGAGATAAATCTTGGCACGATAGACACATCAAGAAAAAAAAGTTCAAGGAAGGAGACCTCGTACTGATGTATGACAACAAATCGTTTTAGCACCCGGGAAAGCTCAGAATACATTGGTTAGGACCATACCAAGTAAAATTTGTCACATATGGAGGAGCTGTATAGTTAATAGATTTATCAGGTGAAAAACTCAAAGGGATGATTAACGAGAGCCGACTGAAGCTATACAAGGACATTTGAACTTCCACCGCGCAGTGAAAATTAAAAAAGAAAAAGTATATGGAAAAAAAAAGAACAAAAGGAAAGAACCAAAGTGCACCAGAGGTAGAAAGGCTACATAGAGAGAAACACAAACTCAACGAGGAGAAGGAAAACAATCACATACAAAAGGGAAACGAGCGGGAATAGGGAAAGCCGGCAAAAGCAGGATGACATGACAACACTAGGTGAATTAAAGGATGACAAGGATCGATGGGATGCCACATTAAATGCACCAACTACAGATGGCAAGGCAGAGTAATGGAAAGTACGAAACTACTGGAGATGCATTGAACCGATAATTAAGGTTCATTAAACCTATAATAAAGGAAGTGTCCTCGACAAGCTTCATGGGAAAGACATACAACACACGGATGCGGGAGCCAATAGTCTATTCATGAAAAGAGAACAGACAGAGAATGATAGAATCTAAAGAGCACAGAGTGATTTCACAGAGATCAAAGAGACCGTTCGAAACTAGCAGACATTCGACATTCACTGTCATGGCACCACCCAAGAAAGCATAAGTGAGCTTGACCGCTAGGAAAACTAGAGTTCACACTAGGTCACGAGGACATGCGGAAAAGGTGAAAAACAACCACCAAATATCGTCAATGTCGACGAGATCCCATCCCTAGAAAAATCACCAGTGCACTCGACACCCATACTAGAATAAATCCAACATCTAGCACCAGAGGGCTAGAATAAAGACATACTGACAAAAGTACAGGAGCCGCAGAAACAGGGAGCATAAACCCTGAAGGAGGTGCAACCAAAGAATATAGAAGCATCTTTGAAAGTCAATGGCACAACGTCGAACCCGACAACAACAGTGGAGCTAGATGAGTCTCAAACGACCATCCCAGAGCATCCAACAGGGGATACAGGTGAAGATGTCTCGACGGGGCCAGAATGGTATACTGAGGAACAACCAAAAGGCGCTGGAACTTCGAGCCAAGCACCACAGTAGAAAAAAGATAGGATACAGATACCCAGATCACCTCCCAAGAAACAAACAACAAAAATTGTTCTACCACACATACCAGATGGGCTACAGGTAGGACTAGAGTTACTAGGTCACATCGGGAAGCTCAAATAACCAGACCACAACATAGAAAATGAAGAAAAGTTCCTGGAACTTGCAAAAAGAGTATACATGGAGACGATGGGCACGAGTCATTTTGGGGAACTGCTTGATCAACCACTCCAATGGGAAACTAGATTGCAGAGGACAAGAATTTTAGGTCTCATAGACCTACTATTATAACCTAGGTCTGCATCCCTTGCTTCTCCTCTTAATTGACCATGCCTTCGTCATTTTTCCTTTTTTTGGTTGGTTCAGTCTTTTTCCCATTACTAAGTATCTTGGTCCTTATTCGTTTTCGAGTCGTTGCGCATGTCTGTCTCTATTTCTCGAAGGATAAATATATGTTAGATTGGGTTTGAATTAATTGTAATCATATTTTCCCATTAATTAAGCTCACCACAGGTCCACCAAGTCTTTTTGCATATGTAGAAACGCCTGTGGATAAACACAACTGCTCAGAACGGTCATATTTGGGCCAGGGGTGTCGAAATAAATAGGGGAAAATTTCAACGGTGGAGATCTGTCAAGTGGATCAGATCGAGGGATGCCATCAATTTAGGGGTGCCGAATTGCGTGGAGTTTAACATCAAGAGTCATCAGAAGTTTCGAAACCCCAAAGTATTTAACATGGCTTAAGCTTGGGTTAATTAGTGATAAGCACTAGCTAATCACTTCAGAGATTTTCCTTCGGGATATTTTCATGCTCTACATCCACGAACTACCGAAGAGACGACACCCAAAACGCGAAGTCATGAAGTTCCTTTTGGAGAGGCCAGTTGTTAGCCCTGAAGTAAATATGGATCGCTCATCAGTCAAGACACATGGCACTCACCAGTCATGACACGTGGCACTCATTCCAGGTTATTGGGTTTTACATTCACCCATTTCCACGTGACGCATGTCACCCTTCTTCCCATGACACATCAACAACCGTGATGTCATGTGACATCAGATCACCATGTCATTTCGCTGCCACATCACTAAGATATTTTCCTCTGGGATATTTTCATGTTCCACCTTCCAACTCCCAAAACCCCGACTTCCGAAGTGAATCTGGGACGTTGATCCCAAGTCAACGATAACCATCGATCTGTGCAACTGGTTATCTCTAGTGGCCTCCAACAACTCCCACAATCACGTTCTTGAATGACATATGTCTTCACCGTATCACATCCATGTCACTTCAACGATTTTCCTCTGGGAGATCTTCATGCTTCACATTTGAAACTCCCGAAACCCCAACTTCCGAAGTGAATATATGTCATTCATCAGTCATGACACGCGGCGACAGATCATCTACTTCGACGATTTTCACTTCGAGAGTTTTCCAAGCACAAACATTCGAAAGTCCCGAAGAGCCGAGGACCTGAAGTCTCGAAGTAAATCTAGACCATCCATCATACGGGACACATGGAGATAGATTAGTTACTTCGGCGATTCTCCTCCAAGAAGTCTGAAGCACTAATAGTTAAAACTTCCGAAGCTCGAAGTGACGAAGTAAATGGGAACTAGCAACAGAGACACGTGGCACACTCATGAGGCAGGACACATGGCACACTCATGAGGCAGGACACATGGCATTCATATTAGGTCATTTGGTTGTGTCATTCACCCATTACCATGCGACACATGTCACCTCTCTTTCCTATACACCTCAGCAGCCGTGACATCGTACGTCATTTCGCCGCCACGTCACTTCAGCGAATTTTCCTCTTGGAGATGTTCCATGTTTCACATTCAAAATTCACGAAGCCCAAACTCCTGAAGCAAGTGCAGATCGTTGATATCAAGTCAGTGAGGGTCGTCGATCCTTGCAGCTGCTGATTATCACCACATCATCTCCACTCATCCCATCTTCCTATTGGATGCCCATCTCCACTCATCCCGTCTTCCTATTGGACGCATGTCTCCACCCATCCCGTCTTCCTATTAGACATCCGCCTCCACGACTTCCTGTTCCCAACCAGTCATCACATTGAAAGCAAGGGGAAGAGTTGAGTACAGTCAACTCGGACTGCGCTTATCTTGTGAAAGCTCAGACAAATATAGAGAGTTAGTCTCCGTCATAGATTGGCGTGGGTTGGTTCCAGATGCACCTCAGCAAGCTCTGCTCACACAGTCGGTTATCTCCAGTAGCCTCCAAAATATCACAGACATGCCATTGCTTGACAAAAGAGCTATGCTTTGTCACTCCGAGGCCCATTTTTATCCATTTAGTTCCTTCAACATGTATCAGTTTTGTCTCAGAGATAGTAGTAGTTTATATTTTGATTAAGTCCAACATTTTCCTAGGTTAGATGCAAGAGTGGTCTTTTGTGTGAGATAAGAACCACTCTTGCTGATTAATTTCAACATATTAGTACAATTAATAATTTGATTTATAGAAAATTAGCTTAATTTAGGTCTCAGTCCCCTAAGGACGAGGACCCATGCAAATTTTCTTTAAATAGTTAGTTTTTGGATATTGTAAAGGTCAGATTTTTTGAGGAAGGAATAACAATACAACAGACTGGTTGGACCCATTTTACGCGTGGATCAAATTTCTCTACCTGGTGAACATACTCTTGATGAAAGTGTTTTGTTCAACTCTTCATGTGTTTTCATTCTTATCTTGAATACAGTTTTTGATTTGTGCAACGTACATTTCATTTTCCTTTCAACTATTGTATGACTTATTTTTACTGATATGCAACCTGTCAAACAACTAATGCTTTGGTAAAAATTTGTTTTCTGCAACTTGTGGGAATTATTATGTTTTAATACATGTTTGATGTCTTGAAATGATATTTTAAGTATTGAACTTCTTGCAATAGATTATTCATTGAGTAGTTTGTTGTTTCTCTCTGTTTTCTATTATTTCACCGGTCTGTCATTAGTGTGCCATCAACCAAGGAGGGCCCTCATCCATATCGTTCATCCAATCCGACCTTACCTTTGTCTTGATAGAATAACCCTTTGACCAACCAACAAAAAGTTAAAGAAACAATCATTTTAAACTAATAGGTCGACTAACTTTACCCTTTAGCAGTCAAGTGCAGACCTTAGGACCAACATCTTCTGGCGTCGTTGTCGGGGAACAGAGTAACGAAATATCTTTCCTTGGAAAAACGACATTGATCAACTATGACCTTTGATGGTGAACAAAGATTGGACACAGACAGACTGCTATCTTTCACCTGGCGACTTCACTGAGTAAATTTCAAGAAGGAATACTGGCACCCAGAAAGGGATTCAACAGATCCAAATCTGAAAACAACAAAGCCAAGAAGGTTGATTCTAACCCTGAGAATAATACAGTAGGCCCTGAGCTGGAAAGACAACTAAGAAAATACACTATAGCTCAGAGATACACTTTCCTCCTCAAGGGAAAAGCTGCACACCAAGAAAATACTTCAAGCCAACCTCTTGAGTTTGCTAGCCCTAAGAATCATAATTCTAACGGGGCTTGGACAACTCCTACTCTTGATTCCACTTCGGCATCCTATCCCGCATCCACTCCGGTATCCGCCATAAATTTGCAGATTCCTATTGTTCAAGCCATGGCCGTTAATATGATGGATGCCATAATTGTTGTAAGATATGCACCCTTAGTGCTGCCTATAGTTTTGCATGCACTCCCAACCACATATTACATGAAATACCTACCAAGATATAATGGGGAAGGTGAAATAACTGTTGAAGAGAATCGGGTATCCTTTTACAGTTTTGTAGACAACTTTAACATTGATTATTCAGATGTGTGGATGAGGTTGTTTGTACAAAGTCTGGATGGGGAGGTCAGAAAATGGTTTAGGAGCCTTCCTCTAGCCTCCATTGCAGATATTGAGGCATTATATGAAGCTTTTATAAAGCAATGGGGAGATAGGAGAGATTATCTCTATTACATCATTGAATTCAAGGCTCTAAAGAGGAAGAACGGTGAATCTATTTTAGACTTCACCAAGAGATTCAATAAAATGTATGGTAGAATCCCATATGAAATCAAACCACCTGAAGCCTATGCCAAGATCACTTATGCTAATGCATTTGATGAAGAATTCTCGCTCATTCTGAGAGAGAGAAGATCAACCACACGGTTCTCCATGCAGGAAGCAGCCATTGAAGTTGAATCTAATATTTTTCCATCAGACAGATTAAAGAGTAGATCCGATAAAGAGAAGAAAAAACATAGAGAGGATGCCCCTACCTCCTCTAACCCAACTACATCTGATCCCAAACCTAAAGAGATGACTAAGACTTTGAAGGATCTGACTTCTGAGATAGCTAAGCTAAAATGGGAATTCAAACAACCAAACAAAACTTTTCGATGGGCCGGTAATAGAAATCAGAACCAATTTAGAAGGCCTACTGATGCTCCTCAAGTAATGCAGAGAGAAAGAAGAAAGGTTGATGATCAAAGGGTAGTGCCCCCTTTCCAAAACAATCAGATTGAGGAGATAGATGTAGACAATGATGTTGTGGATGATACTGCTGTGCTTTTCAATGAGACAGATTATTATACTAATCACTTAACACACCAAGAATACGAGGTAGCACAATTTTCAAATCAATTCGATGATCAGATAGGGGAGGAGGGAGTTATCCAAGGTCAACCCAAGAATAAATATGATTTGAGAATGAGAAACAGAGCTTCCAAGGCCACCACCTCTGATCAAGGCAAACAAGTAGAAGCTCCTCCCAAGCCAAATCTGAATAAAGGTATGCCATCTAAAATGCAGTCGTCCCCACTATCAAATCCTCTTGCCCTTGAAACAAAGGAAGCTAATAAGTTACCAACTTCTTTCAACCTAGAACATGAGCTAAGCAAAATCAAGATTCCTGACCCTTTGACAAAACTGCTAAAAAATGAACCTTTCAAGAAATCCATCATGAAAGTTCTGCAACGTACTCCTTCTAATGTATCTTTTGATGACATTAGTCTACAAGATGAAAACCCAACCATTACTGTGGGTCCACACATTGAGGATGGTTGTGATGCTTCCCCTCCTTTCTATATATCTCTGAATGTCCATGATAAGATCTTGCACAACTTTCTTATGGACTCAGGAGCCTCTCACAATGTCATGCCCAAAGTTATTATGGAAGAACTAGGGCTCAATATTACCAAGCCTTACCAAGACATGTACTCCTTTGATTCTAAGAAAGTAAAGTTCCTGGGGTTGATAAAGGACATGGTGGTTTCTTTAGCACAATTACCCATGAAGAGTGTCATGATGGACATTTTGGTGGTCGACATCCCCCCAAAGTTTGGCATGTTATTATCTAGGACTTGGGCTAAGAAGGTTGGAGGATCATTACAAATGGACCTCACATATGCCACCATTCCTGTGTTTGGTGGTGAGCACAGGAGGCTATACAGAGAGGTAAGGTTAGCCTACATAGTTACTGATTATCAGAACCCAAGAAATCACCCCATCTATGCTGTTGAGGATGGGATGGGTTCATTTGCTTTTCATTTAAATGACGATAAACCTAAAATATCAGTCAGCCAATGCAGAGATGAACCAATGACTGACCAACAAAATAAGGTGTGGAAGATGTATTTCAATGGCTCTTCATCAAAAGAAGGATCTGGTGCAGGTATTCTCCTAATTTCTCCTTCAGAAGAAGTAATAACCCTCTCTTATAAGCTGGAGTTTGAGACTCCTAACAATATAGCTGAATATGAAGCTCTGGTATTGGGATTGAGGGCTGCCAAAGACATGGCCATTAATTGTTTGGCATTTTTTGGTGATTCTGAGTTGGTCATCAATCAGGTGAGGAATATCTATCAAACTAAGCAACAGAGGCTCAAGCAGTACATAAACGAGGTATGGGACCTGATCGATAATTTATTTCTAGCATTTAACCTCTCTTTCATTCCTAGAGAATAGAATCAGAGAGCTGATTCTCTGGCCTTAGCTTCCATCACATTCAATCCTCCCATCAGCTTGAGTATTAAATATCAAGTGGAAATCAAACATAGAACAGCCATACTAGAAAACATAAAGCACCGACAAGTCTTCATTGATGATTTAGAGTTGCAGAGATTTCTCCACACCATTGGTGAATTCTCCAATATCTCAATTGATCAAGAAAGTCAACAAGATGAAAATGAGAAATTAGAAGATCAACAATCTTCTCATATGCTGAAGACAGTGGCTAGTCATGATATTGTGGAGATGAAAACCAATCATATTCCAAAAGGACTAGTGCCTTTGGAAATATTGTTCGAAAGTAATGATGTTTACAAAGGAACTGCTATGAAGGATCAAGAAGAAGAGGTGACAGAGTTCAACATTGGTACCATTGAAAATCCCAAGATCATCAAGTTGTCCAAAACAAGTATGTCAGTCTCATTAAAAAGTTTGCCGATACTTTTGCATGGTCCTATCAAGATTTGAAGACATTTGGTACTGACATCAACCAACACAAGATCCCTCTAAAAATTGGCTCCAATCCATTCAGACAGAATATTAGACAATTTAATCCCATGTTAATGTCCATAATTGAGAAAGAGCTAAAAGAATGTTGGATGCCAAGATTATTGTACCATTGAGGTATTGAAACTGGGTGGCCAACTTAGTACCTGTAAGGAAGAAGAGTGGGGAGATACACTTGTGTGTTGATTTCAGAAATCTAAACAAGTGTTCTTTGAAGGAAAATTACCCCCTCCCCAAGATGGACCATATTTTACAGAGGGTGGTAGGTGCACACAAAATTTCCTTGTTGGATGGATACTCTGGTTATAACCAAATATTAGTTTGTGAGGAAGATAAAGAAAAGACAACATTCACCACCCCATGGGGAATATTCATGTATGACAATATGCCCTTTGGGCTCGTGAATGAAGGGGCCACTTTTTAGAGGGCCATGGACATAGCTTTTGTGGGGGAGAAGGACGAATTGATGGTCATATACCTAGATGACATTACCATTTTCTCCAAGTCTGATGAGGAGAATTTGCAGCATTTGGAGCAGGTTTTCAAGAAATGTAGGAGGTATGGGATATCTCTCAATCCTAATAAATCTCACTTTTCCATGCCTGAAGGGAAGCTCCCGGGTCACATCATATCAACGGGAGGCATAAAAATTGATCCAAAGAGGGTGTGTGCCATTCAACAAATTGAGATTCCTAGAAATAAAAAGGATGTCCAGTCTTTTATTGGTAAGAAAAACTTACTCAGACGCTTTGTGCCGAATTTTGTTGAAATTTTGAAGCCTATTACTAACATGTTGAAGAAAGATGCTGTGATAAAATGGTCCTTGGAGGAGAAATCATCTTTCCAAACAATCAAGCAAGATTTAGTTGAAGCACCTGTATTGTCCATCTCTAACTATGCCAAAGATTTCTTCATCTTTTCCTTTGCCTCAGAGGAAACGATTGTTGTTGTACTATTGCAGAAAAATGAAGAAGGGCATGAGCAACCAATAGCTTTTTTCAGCAGAGCCCTCCGAGATGTTGAGCTCAAGTTTGATATATTAGAGAAGCAGGCTTATGCATTGGTCAAAGAACTCACACCCTTCAGGGTTTATGTGCTACAGTCTAGCATAACGGCCTTTGTTCCTAGCAACAATGTCAAAGAGATTCTGGTCCAGCCAGACAACGAGGGGAAAAGAGGAAAGTGGATTGTCAAGCTGTTGGAGTATGATTTTCACATAAATCCCACCAAGTTGATCAAGGGTCAAGGACTGGCCAAATTGCTATCAGAATCAAACTGCAAGGTGCTAGAGTTGCATCAAATCTTCACCCAATCAGATGCACCCATCATACAGCCCGGGCAAGACAATTTACAGGTATTTGAAAAATATTCCTCTTCACCTTGGTATAAAAACATCATCTATTTTCTACAACATTTTGAATGTCCACCAGATGTGAAGAAGACAAAGGCCAAGTCTCTCAAGTTGAAAGCCATCAAATTCTGCATTTCAAACCAGAACTTGTATTGGAGAGATCATGTTGGCATCCTGTTAAGATGCCTTGATGAAAACGAAGCTAAACAAGTCACGAAAGAAATGCACAGAGGAGTGTGTGGAGGGCACCAACATTGGAAGGCCACAATGCTCAAGATCCTAAGGGCAGGATACTACTGGCCCACCCTTTTCTCTAATGTGTTTGCCTTTGTTAGAGCCTGCAACGAATGTCAGATTTTTGCAGGGAAACAAAAGTTATTGTCACTGCCCCTGAAACATATCAAAGCCAATAGTCCATTTCAGCAATGGGGGTTAGATTTCATAGGCGAAATAAATACACCCTCTAGTGGACAACACAAGTGAATCCTCACTTCCACCGACTACTTCACCAAGTGGATTGAGGCTGTGCCCACTAGGAATGCCACTGATAAGGTAATCATAAATTTCCCGGAAACTAATACTTTTGCCAGATTTGGTTTCCCCAGCAAGCTCGCGACAGACAATGCCCAAGCTTTCAAGTCCAATGCCATGATTGACTTCTGTGGCAGTCAACACATTTCCTTGACACATTCCACACCCTATTACCCTCAGGGAAATGGACTAGAAGAATCATCAAACAAGACTCTCATCAGGATCATTAAAAATTTGTTGACTGAAAGCAAGAAATCTTGGGACTCTAAAATCAAATATGCCTTATGGGATGATAGGATCAACACTAAGAAGTCTCTGGGAACCTCACCATTCCAGCTTGTTTATGGAATAGACATTGTTTTTACTACTCAGCTCGGTATACCAATCCTGGAATTCTTGCAGGAGGATATTGAGGATCCCAATGACATCCAACGGAGAATCTTCCAGATTATAGAAGTTCAACAAATAAGAGAAGCACTCGATCAGAGAACTGAGGCATACTAGAGCAAGATCAAGTCAACCTTTGATAAGAAAACCGAGAAGGATATTTTTTAGGAAGGTGACCTGGTTTTGAGGTGGGATGCTAGAAGGTATGACAAGCCCAAGCATGGTAAATTCGATAACCTCTGGTTTGGCCCTTTTAAGGTGGTTGAAGTCCTGAACAACAACATGTTCATTCTGCACAATCTATATGATACAAAGATCTTTGGAGGCCCTGTAAATGGGAGCTTCTTGAAACACTACTTTGTTTGAGGATGGGGGAAGGTCCCTCTTCTACCATAGACACTTTCCTTTATTGTTGCTTTTGTTTAGTTAGTTGTATGTGAATAAAGAATCCATAGCGCAACAAGGAACTGGGGTGTAGTTTCAATTTTTAATTCAATAAAATGCATGGCTGAGGGACAGTAACAGATACATAGGGCTGACAGACAGAAATGAGGGCAAGTGATGAAAGGTAAGAGCAATTATCTAATCTCAAGGCACCGATATACAGTTCTTAGCACCTCATAGGGACGAGCTATCCCCAGTTGGATCCAATGTTATAACCTAGGTCTGCATCCCTTGCTTCTCCTCTTGTTTGACCTTGCCTTCGTCATTTTCCCTTTTTCTGGTTGGTTCAGTCTTTTTCCCATTACTAAGTATCTTTGTCCTTATTCGTTTTCAAGTCGTTGCGCATGTCTGTCTCTGTTTCTTGAAGGATAAATATATGTTGGATTGGGTTCAAATTAATTGTCATCATATTTTCCCATCGATTAAGCTCACCACAGGTCCACCAAGTCGTTTTACATACGCAGGAAACACCTGTGGATAAACGTAGCTGCTCAGAACGATCATATTTGGGCCAGGGGTGCCGAAATAAATAAGGGAAAATTTCAACGGTGGAGATCTGTCAAGTAGATCATATCAAGGGCTATCATCCATTCGAGAGTGTAGAATCGCATGGAGTTTAACATCAAGAGTCATCAGAAGTCTCGAAACCCCGAAGTATCTAACATGGCTTAAGCTTGGGTTAATTAGTGATAAGCACTGGCTAATCACTTCAGAGATTTTTCTTTGGGATATTTTCATTCTCTACATCCACGAACTGCCGAAGAACTGACACCCGAAATGCGAAGTGCCTTTTGGACAGGTCAACTGCCAGCCCTGAAGTAAATCTGGATCGCTCATCAGTCAATACATGTGGCACTCATCAGTCATGACACATGGCACTCATTCCAGGATATTGGGTTATGACATTCACCCATTTCCACATGACATGTGTCACCCTTCTTCCCATGACACATCAAAAACCGTGATGTCATGTGACATCAGGTCACCACGTCATTTCATTGCCATGTCACTCAGATATTTTCCTCTGGGAGATTTTCATGTTCCACCTTCCAACTCCTGAAACCCCGACTTCTGAAGTGAATCTGGGCTATTGATCCCAAGTCAACGAGAACCATCGATCGATGCAGCTGGTTATCTCCAGTGGCCTCCAACATCTTCCGCAATCACGTGCTTGAGTGACATCTGTCTTCATCATGTCACCTCACATCACTTCGACGATTTTCCTTCGGGAGATCTTCATGATTCACATTTTAAACTCCCGAAACCTCGACTTCCAAAGTGAATTTGGGTCGTTCATCAGTCATGACACGTGGTGACAGATCATATAATTCAACGATTTTCACTTCGGGAGTTTGCGAAGAACAAACATTCAAAAGTCCCGAAGAGCCGAGGACCTGAAGTCCCTAAGTAAATCTAGACCATCCATTAGACGGGACACGTGGAGACAGATCAGTTACTTCGGCGATTCTCCTCCGAGAAGTCCGAAGCACTAATAGTTGAAACTTCCGAAGCACAAAGTGGCGAAGTATGTAAAAACCAACAATAGAGACATGTGGCACACTCATGAGATAGGACACATGACACACTCATGAGGCAGGACACATGGCATTCATCTCAGGTCATTTGGTTGTGTCATTCGCCCATTCCCATGTGACACTATTGAGCCTCTAAATTGACTTCCCCATTACCATATTATACTCCTCATTTATATCTTTTTGGCTTACCTAAGCTTGGATAAATGACAAAGAACACTATCTCCAGTCACTTATAAGGTCATGAGGTAAAGTGTATTTGAATTCATGCGTTTTGTGGTTTATTAAGCTAGGAGATTAAATATTTCATGCACTAATATTTAAATTTCCATATGTAGCCTTTGACCTTTGGATGAGTCTGACACTTCTATGTCAGCCAAGCCATCCAATACTTATGCGCCATAGCACCCACTGTCTGAATCTGGTACCAACAACACCTCCTGTTCAGATCCAGTACCCGTAGATCTCTCACTATCACGATCTGGTACCAACGTATGCAGTATGTTTTAGTCTGGTACCAACCAATTGCATGTTGTTCGGATCTGGTACTATCTACCGTGTCTCACCTGTCATGATCCGGTACCAACACAGGAAACAGAGTATGCTAATTTTAGCTTCAGATCGTGCCTAAGATAATTTTTGAATGTTTATTAGATCATCAAAGTTTCTAGCGAGACTATGTTAAGCTAATTTGATTATTGCTTCATCCTCATACACTTCGTGTCATGAGGATGAAGCTTAAAATATGTAACTGAATGTATAAATTTGACAATTTTTGATCTGCTAAAGATTTCACCTCCTTGTGTTTCACGACTGAGACTGTTTAAATAGTTGTGGCAAGGATGGTGGAATAGAGAGGAGAAATAGCATAACACAACATGTGAAGCAACGTTGCATATTGTAGAACATGTATTGAGTTTGAAGTTTAATATAAGAATGTCCTTTATTTCCATGTCTTGATCATTAATGAATGAATGTGAGTTGAGTTGTTAGTATAGTCTAATTTCGTGTTTTGAGATCTGAGTAAGAGCGATGTGTTGATTGAGGACCGACTTACTGTAGACTCTAGCCGCTAACCTATTGAAGCGACAAGGGCCCACCACCCAACAGTGGTCAGCATTCTTGTATATTAGTGTTAGGATTTGATTTCAGTAGTGTAATTGTTAGATTAGATGAAGCTTTGATTTCTTAATTTCATTCATCATATCTCATAGTTTCAGATGTTAGTATCTTTTTGATTACATATTTCTTAAGATCTTTATTTACTCTGTTTTCACAGACGCTTTGTTTCTGTTTTTATGAATTGGATTTATTTTAGTGAACATAGATGTTGGCAGCAATAGTCAAGTATATTTGGAAAAGAACTAGTGAAGTTCACAACAGATCATTGTGAGACACAACATATCCAATATATTGGCTACTAAACTACCCATGATGTGCCTTGATGATTGATGTGTGATTTCCTTTTCAAAGTGTGATTGCATAGTTAGCTTTCTGGGTCAGATAACATGGTTGATATGTCAAAGAACTCCATCTCATACTTGCATGTGCCACAATGGAGTAGATATGCTATCTATGAAAGACAACCAAAGTTTGTTTTATATCGATAGTTTGCTTTATTCCTAGCATGCATAATCCAGATTAGTTCTATACTCGTGACACTAGAATTACCTCTCTTACTGGTGTCTTGTAACTCCGTTAATTAAGAATCCCATATTGATAATTAATGTGTGCATTATACTAATCATATAAGCAACACAACATTTTGGCGTTGTTGCCGGGGAGTTGCAAACAGTAGGAAGTAATTTTAGCTTAGATTGTTAGCACATTTTTTTGAATGATTTTAAAGGCTACTCGAGGGAGGAGGATAAAACGTTTAATACATGAATGAAGAGCCACGCGGACACTATAGTGGGGTTCTCCGAAGCTAGGTTACCTTCTTACCTTCTATACAGAATTAGGATTTTTGAGTTAAGTATCAAATTTTTATTTTATGCATAGATATAGAAATAATAAGGGTAGATTTGTAAGCTCTAGAGACTTGGAAACAAACCCCCACACTAATTCAACTGACATTGGTGCATGAAAGACTCCACTAGGAGGAAGTTCAAGGGAAGCCAGTGAGGCTCCAGAAGAAGGACCTAGAACTGAAGAATCGGTATTGGGGTAGATATAACTTGAATCTGCTGAAGGAAATGAACATTTAGAAGACACACAAAATCCAGTCCCTGAACCGTCTATCAGTGGAGGAAGGATACCTAGTGAAATTGCAGAAGAAGAAGGGAATGAAAATGCAGCCACAGAGACTGAGACCTTAAGGTTTCCAATCTTGGATATTTCCAGAAACATCAACATGAAGAACATCCCACTGTCATCATTACCCACTTTCAGAGGTATGTCAACTGAAGAGCCAGATTTATTTTTATTCGAGTTTGACATATTATGTAGAAGCTATAACTATTCAGACGATCCCCAAAAACTTAAGCTCTTTCCATCCACATTAAAGGAATCAGCCTTAAGGTGGTTCATGAGCTTAGGAGAAAATACAGTTCTCTCTTGGGAATAGATGAAAGACACATTTTTGTGGAAATATCAAGACTATTGTAAGGATAATGCTAAAAATGACATTTTTAAAATGCAACAAACCGAAGATGAAATCCCTGAAGACTACTTAGAAAGGTTCTTATACAACTACCAGAAATCAAAATTATTCACCACAGACCCAACTGTAGTAAGAACAATATTTTTGAAACGTCTTAGAGATGACTGCATAGAAGTGTTAAATCTGTTAAGTTCAGGAGATGTGCAAAAAACACCTTTGTAGAAATTGCAGATTACTGTAGGAGATACTCAAGAGGACAAGCCAAAATAGGTAAAGGACCAAGAGATCCTTTTAGCAGAAATTTAAGACAAAACTTAGGGACTGTCACTAGAGTTGAGTTAAGAAACTTACTAGAAAAATTTAAAACAAACATCTTGAGCACAATCAGTAATGAGTTAGATACCCTAAAATTGAAAAAGAAGCAAGATGTAGATGTTGTTTTTGCAATCTTTTGTCCTAAATGTAGAAAGAAGCACCTTGAGAAATAATGCCCATTAAATGTCATAGAGGTTTGTGGCTTGTGCACACTAGAGCACCCCACATCTGAATGTCCAACTTTGCTTGAGTTGCAAGCCATTTATAGGGGAGGAGGAGTCTCACAAGAACAACTGTATCCTTCTAGGAGGCCTTGGAGAGAACAAAACCCTAATGCATTTTATGACCCTAATACATAATATCAACAACAAAAATGGGGTCCTTCTCCAATGCCCTTTCCCCAATGGACACCTCGGCAAGCTCAAACTCAACCTTGGCAACAAGGTTGGAGGGGACCTGTCTATGGGAGTTCCTCTTACCCAACATATCCGCAGTATCCTGCAAACATTTCCCAATTACTACTTAGATTTAACCCACCTCAGATACAAGTTTTAGCTCCACCTCCTGTACAACAACAATTCATAGTACCCTTGAACCCTAATCAACAACAAAAGGCACCTATAAATACCAATCAACAACCACAAATCCAAGATGCCCACAACCCTCCTAGACCAAAAACAATTCCTACCCAACCAATTCCTAACCCCAATAATCGACCCACCCACCCTGTATAGAATACAAAAGTCCAAACCTTTCCCACCTATGAAATTCAACTAAGATCCGGGAAAGTTGTAAATCAATCAAATTCTGGAGTAATAATTCAAGAAGAAAATGATAATCATTCTGAACAAGAAAATACTCAAACCACCCCTATAGAAGGAGAGACTCCCCCTCATATTCCAACCACGTCTCAGTCCGTAGGAGTACCTCAACAAGTTAATCTTCCACCCTACCCTGAAATACTACTAGAGAAGAAACCTGAGCCACCCTTTCACAAAGATATAGAGGATGAGTTACGAAATGTATGTGTAAAAATACCTTTGCTGCAAGCCATTAAGGATATCCCTATATATGCCAAAATCATAAGGGATCTTTGCCTTAAGAAACCAGGAAGGAAGGTCCCTGAGGTGTAGGACAGTCGGTGACGGAGTGTGTTGTTAAGCCACTCCGTGATGTTAAAGTCACCGGTTCGAAACCTGCGGGGACAAAAAATCCAACCATGTTAAGGGTTGGTGTGGCTCAGGCCGGGTGCGATCCTCGGGTGATTTTGACGGCTTAGATGCCCCTGAGTCGCGGTTTCTCAAACCACAGGTTAATCGCAGGTCCTGCACAAATTAACAAAAAAAAAAAAAGAAACCAGGAAGGAAGAAAAAGGAACCTCCCCTTGTTCAGGTGGTAGGAAAATTATTTGAATTTATTTATGAAATACCATATAAATATAATGACCCTGGGAACCCAATAGTCACTGTTGAAATTAGTGGTATTTCCTTACCAAACACACTCATCGATCTGGGTGCAACAATTAATGTAATTCCTTTTGACACTATGAAAAAACTCCAAATCAACCAGTTAAGACCAACCCAAATCATGATAGTGTTGGCAAATAAGTCAGTCATTAGCCCTGCAGGAAGTTTAGATGATGTCACAGTCACACTAGCTTCTTGGAAGTATCCAATAAACTTTTTAGTCATCCATTCTAAATCATCCTCCAAACCAGGACACCCTGTGGTTCTTGGCCATCCTTGGCTGGCCACAACAGATGCCTTTATCAGTTGTCGATCTGGCGAGATGACTATTTCCAATGGCACACATAGCCAAAAGCTTGCCCTCTTCCCTCCTGCCCAACCGACACAAGAAATGCCCGTTTGGCTAGAAAACCCTTATGGAGAGGAAGATTGCATCAAACGTCTGTTAACACTTGAACAAGTAAAAGGAATGCAAGAACAATCAGATGAACAAGTCTTAAGTTTATTTTTGGTTGATACGAACAAAAAATGCAAGTAATTGAAATGCTCCAAAGACAACTTGATGCCTTTGCATGGGATTATGCAGGCATGAAAGGTATTCACCTTGACACATGCACACGTCATATCTACACTAATGACCAAATCAGACCAGTTAGGCAACCTCAGAGAAGGATGAATCCTGCCTTAAAGACATTGTAAAGGAGGAATTGCAAAAACTCTTTAGAGCCAATCTCATATACCCCATTTTAGATAGTCAATGGGTATCTCCACTTGTCATAGTTCCCAAGAAAAACGGGAAGTGGAGAATATATGTAGACTTTAGGGATTATTTTCCCTTACCATTTATTGATCAGGTGTTGGATACCTTGTCCAGAAAGAAGTATTTCTTGTTCCTATATGGGTTTAGTAGTTATAACCAAATACAAATAGCACTAGAAGACTAGGAAAATACCACTTTCACCTTCCCATGGGGAACCTGATGGGTGTTGTATATGCACTAAAAACACACTAAAAACCCTCAATTAAATTGTCAACCCCGGGTAAGTAAACTTAGAGTTGTAGCAAAATATATGCCAAAGGTAGAAGGGTTGGTAGTAGTATAGTCTAACCAAGGAAGGGGATATCTAAAGGCTAATCTATTCAAGAAAACCTATCTAATGAGAAAACCCTACTAAGCAACTTGAAACTATGTAACCTAAGTACTTTTGGACCAAGGATCGATGGATAGTTCTAAGAAGACAAGTAAAAACCCTACTAAGCAAACTAATTCATAATAATAAGCAAAAACAACTATTAAGCATAACAAAAGCAAACTATTTTAACTTGCCAACCTAAATTCAATGAGCAATTACCCTATGAAAGCAAGTAAATAAACAAGCAAGCAACTATTCTATTAAAGCAAGTAAACAAGTAAGCGAAACAACTAACTAACCTATTAAAGCAAGTAAACAACTAAGCAAAACAACTAGCTAACCTATTAAAGCAAGTAAACAATTAACTACTCTAAGACAAATTCTACTGCAAGTAATCTAATAAAAACTTCTCATTGAACAACTATCTAGCCTAAGAGGCAAGTGAACTATATTCTTAATTCAAACTTCAAAACTATTTCAAATTCATAAAAGGAAATCTATTTAATTGAAAGCAAGAAGAACTAACAACTAACTTTTAATCTATAATAAGCAAACTGCTCTTTAATCTATCAAAACAAAAGACTATCTATCCTACAACAACAATAAAACTATCTCCCAAGCTATGAAAGCAAGAAACTATATCTTTTAAGTTATGAAAGCAAAAAAACTATCTTTTAACCTATGAAAACTCAAATATAGTGTTGGTGGTTGTGTGAATGTCTTCGATGTCTTATAATATCTCGATGGCACTTGACAAAAAAATATAATTCAAGCGGTATAAGCTCAATAATGATCTCAATAGCAAAGTGAAAGGTATAGATTAAACAATCCAATGAGAATTTAGCCATGACAGAAACAATCGTCCCCTGCATATTCATTACTCATGTATTAACCATCCACAATATAACGAGATTTTAATCGTACTTCTATACTATGTAAGAAAAATTCATAACTAAATTAACTAAGAATTGTAATTGCAATCTAATTCTAGGAAAGAAAGTACATGAAATGAAACTACGCTATATCTATTCTAACAATTCAAACTGCAATAAAGAAAATGTTTAAGAACAAAAATTAAAACATGACATTAAAAAGTAAACTAACAAATACATTAATTAACAACTAATTCAACAAGATCTACATAAAAATGAGATAAGCAATCTATAATTAAAAACTAAAATTAATCCTATCCATCCATCAAATCCTTGTTAAAGAAGACATGTAATAAAACTCTGTTATATTCTATTTCAAACTCTATTTTAAATTTAACTCTAAAAGCATAAATAAAAACACAATCTAATGTCTAATTGCACATGAGGTTAGTCTATGAATTTGCAAATTCATTCCTAACTACAATATCAATGCATGCTAACACAATCCTTCATACTAACCCACAAAAGAGAGTCAAAGCAATTAAACTGCAACAACAAATTAATTAACAAAATGATAATGCATGTACATGAAATAAAGAGGACAACTAAACTATAAAATGCATAAACAACATAAAGAACAATTACCAGACAGTTGATGCCCCCCCCAACAAGTCGTGGTCACTTCCTAAAAGCACACCACAAACTCAACAATTCGATTTCACCATGAAAACTCAAAAACACAATTTCTATATAATCTGGCAATGAAAAATAGCAAAACATAGTAAAATCGTGTTTGTTCCTATCACACTGGTTCTTCTACTTCATTAACAATTATCTGACCACCACGGTGGTATTTATAATGTTTACAGACCAAGTGGTCAACCACAGGAGGGTCGAACCACTTCTAAATTCGACAAATTACATTAAATGATGCTCTAACTGCTGAAATGGAGAGAGCCAATAATCGCCCTGTTTAACAACCAAAACTAAGTTGTCGGGAGTTCAGTAGCTAGAGGGGGGCAAGCACGAACAAAACTTATGTTCCTGATTCACCCACCACTAGACGCCAATACCATAACCGCCAAATCACCCACCGTTTTTGTGCAGGACACGGTGCTGGACCCAGTGCCGGATCGGGTACTGGATCGAGTGCTGGAAGGAGTACCGGACTGAGTGCCGGAAGCAGAAATGTGATGCATTTTTTCCGTGTAACACCAAAAAACGCGAATCAGATCCTTGGGAGCATAAAAATGTGATGAATTATACTCAATATCAACATTCAACATGAATCATACGTACCTGGTGTAGATCATACCGTTTTAGCATAAAATTCTTCAAAAAGCTCCTTCAAAACATGAAAAACACATATGTACATTCGACAAAAAGTGTTTAATAACTGTCATAAATTGATCATATATTGGGCCCAACATTATCCCCACACTTACGATTTTGTAGGTCCCACTGCAAACAAAAATAAGTTACCCCTCGTGAATAGGTTTGTTGAGGAGGATCATCTTTGGAAGCTTCTCCTTCTTGCTGTGAATACTTTTCCTTGTGCCTCTTATGTTGTTTCAGTTGTGTTCTGAGGCTGCGGTTGGATTTGGTCATCTCATCGACCAACTGTTGAAGGGAGTTAACCTTTTCTTGGAGGACTGCATTATCATGATGAAGGTGTGCATCTATTGTTTTCCTTTCTTCCAACTGTTGGAGAAGCTGATGGTTTTCTTTTTGTAGCTTCTCTATGGTTGGGGCTGAATTGGTGATCTCAGAGGAAGGATTAGATCCTTTGAGGGATGTGGACAGTCTATCAGTCTTAGGATCTAGAGTAGGCATGGGTGAAGTAGGAGTGATGGGGGATTGATAAGGAGAGGTAGGTTCTGATGTTGTCTTTCTTAGTGGCTCTAATCCATCCGCAAAAACTTCCCCAAGTCTCTTGTGAGGGCTCTCAAGATCGGAGGACACTTGGATAGGATCCGAAGCAAGCAAGGGTTTTGCATAATTTTTTTTTCTTGTGCTCTGGGTACTCTTTTGAAAGGTTCCTTTACCAAATTGATTGTCTCCCCTCCTATTTGTGGGAATGATGGGAAAGTCTTGTTGGATTACTTCTTGGATCTTTTTAGGTGTAGGATCAAGAGAAATTGAAGGCATTGGGGGGTTAACAATAGGCTTCTTTTGGTCTTTGTGCTTGGTATTTTTACCCAATGAGGAAGTAGGGATATCAACAATCTTTTTGTATTGTTTCGGCAAAGAGAGGGTTTGTGCAAGGGGGTTTGGAGTTTTTGGAGAGCGAGGCTTGGATGGAGAGATAGTTTTTAGGCTAAGTGGCTTTTTGCCGGTCTTAACTGTCAAGTGAGGGTTTGCAAATTGGTAGATAAAGGCATCCCAAGTTTGCCCCTGTTTCTCTAGTTCGGCTAGAACGAGGAGTTTGATCAAGCCATGGTGAAAGAGACTGTTGTGGGGGTTAGTCACATTCTTCCTCACTTGAGAGGACATCTTCTCCAATCTTTTTAGAAAATAGAAGGGGAAGTTCAAAGGTTTTTTGAACAGAAAATGAGCCAGCAATCTGAAATGACAAGCTTTGAAAGTGGAGTATCTATCTTCGCTTGTAATCAATGCCGTGATGAAAATTAGAGGGTTGATCAATTCCACCTTTATATACTCCCTAGAATATCCTTTTGCTCCTGAAATTCTCTCGAATTCGAGCTTAAACACCCTGTTATAACTTGAGCGTGACAGTTGGTGGTTTTTGAACCATCTATCTCTCATTCTTGGGCACTTTGTAGCTGCAACAATGGATTCTTCTGAGACTTCAAAGGAAAGAGACCCCACCTGTGTTGTCTTACCATCGAAACCAAGGGAAAATTGCATGGAGAGGCCATCGTCGAGGCCCTGTGAGTTAGACAAAAATGGCCCCCAGCCTGTGCGCAGAAACACCTCTCTGCATTGTGCAAATTCGGGAATGGAAAAGAGATCCACATAAGAAGAGGGTTCGTACCTCCTAGGCATTGTGGCAGAGGAGAAATTCACCAAGCAAGGGCATGATCAAGCCAAAATATGGCACGAATTAGGCACAGGCCGAACACAATTTGAACAGGGGAGGAAATGGCAGAGGTTGGGTGTGATTTCTTAATGCAGGGCAGAGCAAATGGCAAGGGAAAATGGAGATAATTGATCTAAAATTGAAGAAGATTTGAAAAACTTGAATAATTATTGCAAGTGAAATGTTATGTGTTTAAAGCAACAGGATCAATTTGCAACACATAAATTAAGGATTACTTATGCAAAATACACATAGATAGCAGCATAAACATTGAACATAAACACATGTGCACA
>ML796210.1:225684-275538 GCA_009831015.1 Picea engelmannii
TTCTCCATTATAAAGTGGCAACTCAAATTTTATATCAAGCTTTAATGAAGGAATTTGCGAAGGAGTTTTACCATGCCCATTGGGAAGATGTTTCGAACTTGTAGAAGAAGAAGAAGAAGATGATGATGATGATGATGGAGGAGAGGGTGGTGGAGAAGCACCATTCCCTCCATCTCTATCTGGAGTCTTGTCACCACCGCCTCCCTTATGCATTGAAGGGTTAGAGCCTTCACCCTGCGACATCATGTTCCGTTCCATCATGACCTTCATCATATCTCTCAACTGTATGATAGTCTGCCTGAAGTCTTCTTATTCATTCGGAACACGTTCATGACCTTCTGCATCAGCCATGCTTGGTGAATGTCTCTCTGCAACTTGCGGTGAATGAAACTGCTTCCTCCTTGTCGGATAAGAAATTGGATCCACAAGTTGACCTTCTCCTCTTGTGAGTTTCAACCTTGTGAGCATCAAAAACAAAACTTGCAAACAATCAAGTCTTCAAAACCAGTGCTCTGATACCAACTTGATCTAAAATTGAAGAAGACTTGAAAAACTTGAATAATTATTGCAAGTGAAATGTTATGTGTTTAAAGCAACACGATCAATTTGCAACACATAAATTAAGGATTACGTATGCAAAATACACATAGACAGCAGCATAAACATTGAACATAAACACATGTGCACAACAATTGATAAAGGAGTTCACCCCTCTTATGGGCTACATCTCCTGGTCCATCTTCTAATGGATCATTATTATTAATTGCTCAAAAAATGCTCAAAATCATGTCTTACAATGCTCAAACTGACAAACCGACTGCTCCAATGGCTTCCCAGCGTCCCAAAACCCCTATCTGGGCTCTTTTGGCACCTCAATCGGTCGAAAAATGAAGAAGTTAGGCCTCCTGGAAGTCTCCCTCTTCAAGCTTGTTGTCTCTGGTTCTACAATTCTCACCCTCCTTGAACAAACCTGGCTCACATGCTCTTTTAAGCGTAAAAACCTGGCACCGGGTGCAACTGCGCCAACGGTGCAAACCGTAGGACGGTTAAGGTGCCTCCAGCCCCTAACCGCCTCGGCACCTGGGCATATGGCACATGCGACCAAAGGCTGGGCAAAAAGGTGGTTAGTTCGTTTGAACCGTGCCAATGGTATAACTCCCGTGCATATACAATAGAGTGATATACGTATTACCACACACGCGTGCACATTTAACCAAAGGTTATGGTTCAAAACCCCGCGCGGTCAATATAATATGCAAACTATAGTTTATACATATATGCAATGTAATATTGCAATACATTGCAATTCAATGCAATGTAATACGCGCGCCAATGGTCAGGCTTTTATATATATGGTCGTATGTAATACAATGTGTCCACGGGTCGGGGCTTAGCCCCGACCCAAGCCCCCTTTGCATTCGACATATATCAACATTAAATAATAGTAAAACCATATTACTAACAAGGTTCATGTGGCGACACTTTGGCTAGCGGAGAGTTATGAAGTTGTTGGTGTTGGGGGAGGTCCGGGGGTCGAACCCCACGGACTCCCCATATAATTTTACATAACTAATTAAACAAAAATGAAGGGGACACGTGGCACCCATGGATTGGGCCACGTGTCCTCATATTACTTGCCATCCACCGGACACGTGTCAACATGCTACTCGCCAACATCAACCAATGAAAACGCACCACGTCACCCACCTGCCACGTCACCATATGGATGGTACGGCCCTGCCACGTCACCGTACGGACTGTACGGACAGGTACAGTCAGCATCCAAAAAGTTTGCCTATTTGTCTTGGCGGACAGATCGCGATATCTCCTTCATACGGACTCCATTTCAGAAAGTAAATATACCGCCGGAATCAGGAAGACGAGACAGACGCAATGGCACTGTCTTCGTCGTATTCTGAGCACTTTGAAAATTGAGCAAAATTTGATCCCCTGATCAATAATGGTTGCCCAACCTGATTTTGAATGTGTCTATAGTGGAGTAGGTTGCACACATGTGCGCATGAGCTGCCATGTGTGGGAAATTCGAATTCGATGGCTCATTTTTTGGGGAAATGTAATGATGCGCAGTTAGATCAATGTCCAAGTATTTTGACTTGGAAATTTGATCATAAACATATAAAGCATCTTTAATCAATTGCCTGCAACTAATTCAATTGAATGTAATTGAGTTCTAGTTACCTTGAATCTAGGACAATTGCTGGTGTGTAATTCATATGGTACTTTGTTCGACACCTCATACGGCTTTTCATATGGCACCTCATATGGTACTTCCGTGTTAAGTACATTTGCACCTCTTATAATGGATAGCTTGCAAATTTGAAGTGTTTTTGACAATCACAGTGGTTAATGAGAAGAGGCAGAATGTTCCCTTGTTATTGATTTTTCCATAATGGTCACTCAATCCTCTTGCATATGACATATAATGTCAAACCTACAATGAACAGGTTATAGCAAGCATAAAACATGTAATGTCAATCTACAATGTACAACTTGTAATGAAATATAAACCGATAAAGAGTGGTTTGTTAAGTATATGTTCAGTAATTTATAACACACAGGAGTTTATCACTTTTAAAAATAACAATGACTATCAATGTAATAACCTGTATAATGGAGAAAACTCTTGCAAAAATCTATTTCTTCAGGCAATGATCATTTGTTAGCTCATGAACCCCTCCCCCACACCTAAGTACTCTGACACCTCACAATCAAAAGTATAGGAAACCAGTCAGTATCCCCCAATAGCCGAAGATTTATAGTATGTCAAGTGTAAAGATAAATTTCACAGATTGGTTTGACGAGACGATTAGAAGATGGCCCCACCTATAGGATAATAGATTCTATATATATATAAGAAGAGATAGGCAAGAGAGTTTCAAGATAGTCTTAGAGTTACTTCCCAATGCAAAATTTATGGAGTTCATTAACCTTATCTTAAACACACATACTTCATGTCAGCTTTGTCTGCAAGTAATTCCGTACATCAGGACAAGTTTAAATTTATTATTTATTTGTCAAATTACCATCCTCACTAGGTAGAATTCCCCGCTTCCAGCAAGCCTGTTCAATACTCCGGTGGGTTTACCTAGTCATACCACATGCCGATACCCACTGCCAGTAGACCTGTTCAGTATCCCGGTGGGTTAGCCTCTTACACCCTCAGAGACTGGCCCTCCATCTTTTGAGATTTTAATATAAGATTGCTTATGCAAGAAGACGGGGGAACAACTTTGAAAACAATTTTTTCTCTTTTTTTTTTCCAATTGGGATGGTATTTATGTTAGAGGATGACTTTCTGTTTATATTACTTAGTGATTGTCCCGATGTAAGGGGTACTGAAGTGGATGTGGCCTATCTAAAGATATGATATAATCAAGCTATTTAGTGTGTAGTGGATGGTACCACTGAGAAAGAACATAAAGGTATCTCTAGGCTCAACTCACTTTCTTCTTTTGTAGTTATTGTGATGTTTCCATGACTAACCACTAATTAGACCTCCTTGTTACTCTTTGATAAATACACTTGACTCACTTACTCAGGTTTCTTGGAAAAAATGTACGAGAGACCTCTAGGCTTGAGAGTTATGGTATCACTTCCTTATACAGTGGTGAAGAGTTTCAAGAGCAACTTCTTTAGAATGCCTTAAAAAAATGATAATGTTTGCAAAAATATGGCTAATTACAGTAAGTCAATATTCATTTGATGCTTTAGCAGACACAAAATTCAAGTGTAACAATGTTTTTGAAGAAATATCCTTGAATTGTGTACTCCTGGTGAAATAAATACTTACAGGAATCTCTAGAATTGCCTTATTAACAAAATTCAAAAACTATTTACATATATAAAGTAGGAAATTCAGAAAAAATTTCAAGAACAAGGGGGGACTTCCCCATCTACTAAGGCCAATGCCTTGTCAGTTGACATGACTTGTAGAAAATCCTCTTTGGAAATGGGCTTATGATAAAATTTTAGTCGGTGTCTATTTACCACAAAGGATACTTGTCCATCGTCAATTGTTTTAATTTTTACAGCTCCATTTTCATATACAATGTCTACCTCGTAAGGGCCCAACCACAAGGTGGTGAGTTTGCCTTTGAATGTTTTGAATCAGGAATCAAACAACAGCCCAATCACCAGGTTGGAAGTGCTTCTTCTTAATAAACTTGTCATGCCACTTTCTCCTCTGGTTTTGGACTAATATTGTCCATTGGATGGCATCTTGCCTGATTTCATCCAACTCATTCAATTGTAGGGCTCGTTGCTTCTGAGCCTCATCTAAGTTCAATCCCAATTCTGCGGCAATACAAAAGGTCCTTAATTGGAATTCTATAGGTATAAGTACTTGTTTCCCGTACACTAGCTCATAAGGGGTATGCCCAGGTGGTCCAATATGCCCACAGAGCCTCTAGGAGCCTATCGACCTAATATCAGTGATGTAATTGAACAGTCTTGGTTAAGATGGCTTCCAAAACTTTGTTTGTGGATTCTACCTGACCATTGGCTTGCGGGTGGTATGGAGAATATTTATGGTGTTTAATCCCATATTTCTCTGTTAGCTCTTTCATCAGCTTGGAAGTGAATTGAGTGCCTTGGTCGGTAATAATTTCACAAGGGACACCGAAGTGGGTAAAGATGTCTTCATAGATGAATTCGACAACAAACTTCTTTGTAGCCTTGAATAGGGCTTTTGCCTCTACCCATTTGGTGACATAGTCCGTACAAACCAAAATATAGTTCTTCCTACTGGACATGGGTGAAATTGGTCCTACAAAGTCGAGGGCCCATTTTTCGAAGGGTTATATCATAACTTGGGCACGCAAAGGAAATTCGTCAGTTGACATAGGTCTTCCTATCCTTTGGCCACTATCACAACTTCTCACATACGTGGCAACATCGTTGAAAATTCTAGGCCAATAGTAGCCCGAATGTAACACCTTATATGTTGTACATTTGTCAGAAAAATGGCCACCACATGGTCCATCATGACAACTTCATAGTATTTCAGGTACCTCATCCTCTCGGACACATCTACAAATAATCAAATCAGGATCTGTGCGAAAAAGATCAGGACCAACCGAAGAGTAATTAGTACTATGTGTAACAATTTTCTGCTTTTCATGAGGTGACAAATGAGACGATAACTTCCTAGTGTCCAGATAGTTTTCCATATCTGTAAACCATGGGGTATTGACAGAAAGGGAAAAGAGGTGCTCGTCTAGGAAACTGTCACTCTACAGGTATATCATTATCCTCATTTTTTATTCGGGAAAGAAAATTAGCTACTACATTATCCTTTCCAGGCCGGTCAAGCACAATGATATTAAATTCTTGCAATAACAAAAGCCACCTGGTCACTCGGCCATTAGTTATGGGTTTAGTCATGAGGAATCTAATGGTGGAATGATCGGTATGTACATATACTTCATAACCTGTAATGTAATGATGAAACTTGTTAATAGCATGAACAACTGCCAATAATTCTTTCTCGGTGACTGTATAGTTTAACTTGGCAGGGGACAAGTTCTTGCTCACAAAATAAATGGCATAGGACTGTTGGTCCTCTTTCTTCCTTAATACCCCTCCTATTGCGGTGTCAGAGGCATCGACGGATATATGAAATGGGAGAGTCCAATTGGGGCCCTCTAAGAACTGGTGCCACAGACAACTTAGCTTTCAGGGTTTCAAAGGCAGTTTGACATTACTCAGTCCAAACAAAATCAACATCTTTTATTAATAATCCAAACATAGGTGAAACAATCTTTGTAAAATTTTCAATAAACTGCCGGTAGTATCCGACATGTCCAAGAAATCTTCTCACCTTTTTCTGAGTCTTGAGGGGTGGAAGTCTGACGATGACCTCAATCTTTGTAGGATCGACTTTTATCCCTTCAGACGAAACATGATGTCCTAGAACCACTCCTTCAGTTAACAACATTTTGCATTTTTCATGACTTAGAGATAGGTTCATTTCCTGGCATCTGATGAGAACTTTTTCTAAGTTGTATAAGGCTTCTTGGTAAGTGTTACCATAGACTGTGAAGTCATCCATGTATACCTCCAGACAATCATGAATAAGATTGACAAATATCCCTAATACTTCTTGTTGAAATGTGGCAGGAGCATTACACAATCCAAATGGTAAGACCCTATAGGCATAGGTTCCACAAGGACAAGTAAAGGTAGTCTTGTCCTAGTCCTCAGGTGCTATAAGAATCTAGTTGTACCCACTGTACCCATCTAGAAAGGAAAAATACTTCTTTCCAGACAAGGTGTCTAGAACTTGGTCAATGAAAGGGAGATGAAAGTAGTCTTTTAGAGTGGCTTTATTGAGTTCCCATAAATCAACACAAATTCTCCATTTCCCGCTCACTTTCTTTGGAACCACTACAAGCGGGGATACCCACTTACTATCGAAGATGGGATAGATGAATACGACATTTAACAACTTTTGGATCTCCTCCTTGACTATATCTTTAAGTGTTGGGTTCATCCTTCTCTGGGGTTGCCTAACATGTGTTACTTCCCCCTGGGTATATATGTGATGGATACATGTGTCAGGGTGTATACCCTTCATGTCAGTGTATTCCCAGGCAAATTCTCTTGATTGTTCTTTAAGGATATCTACTAACTATTTCTGTTGGTCTGCATCTAGCCTGGAGTTTATATGTAAAAAAATTCCTGGACTAATCTCGTAGGGCATAGTATAAGACATGGCATACTCATCTATCTCGAAGATAAAAGATGTTGAAGACAAAATGGATGGATCTAATTTTTCTTTAAATTCTTCCCCAAACATGTACTCGAATTGGGGAAAAGACTATGGAAAATCCACACATGTGATAGCAGAAATGAACTGGTTTAGCACATTTTCTGTTGTGTGCTCCTGAAGTGCCCATGTATGGTCACTTGGCAATACGGTTTCTTCCCAGTCCTCGTTCTTGTATGGACATTCAAGCCACCATAGGTTCTCCATAATAGGTTGAGCTGGAGGGTAAATGGTGAGCTTCTGGATAGAGAGACCATTTGAGATGGTCATTTCCCCTTCTCTACAGCCAATAAATGCATTGGCTGTGGCTAGCCAAGGACTTCCCAGAATGACAGGATGGCCTTTGGCAGGATCCTTTGAATGAATGACAAAAAAATCTATTGGGTACTCCCATGAGGCTAAAGTAACCATGATATCATCTAAAATCCCTTTAGGTATAACCCTAGTCTTATCTACTAATTCCAAAATGGTTGGGGTAGGCCAAAGAAGAGGTTGTAATTGTAATTGTTCCAAGGTAGTAGCGGTCATAACATTGATGGCTGCCCCTATGTCTATGAGAATGTTTCCAATGGAGACCTCATTAATGGTGATGGTCACTATGGGGTTTCCTGGATTCCCATATTTTGCTAGTTTTGGCTGCTCTGATATGTACTCAGAAAGTCCTCCTATCAAGTGTAATGTAGGAGGGTCCTTTTGCTTCCTACCTGGATTCTTAATACACAATTCTTTGACTACCTTATTGTAGATTGGGATGTCTTTAATGTCTTGAAGCAGGGGAATATTGACACAAATATTCTTCAATTCATTCAAGATGTCAAATTCCGATCAGGTGGTAGGTTTCTCGATTACCAATCGGTCTGGATAAGGAGGTACCTTCATAATTTGTGAAGGTTCATTTTGAGGAAGGTTGGGTTCTTGGTTTTTCGGGATAATAACATCTTCCCACCTAGTGTCATCCGCATGTTGTTTAGTGGTTTCTTCTTCTTCTTCTTCTTCTTCTTCCTGGATAACTACTGAAGGTCTCTACCTATCCAGAAATTTTCCCGATCTTAGTTGAATTTCCTGTAATGGAATAAGAGTAATAACATATGTCGGGAAGGCCTACATCTAAAAATTGTAAAGAGGTTGAGGGGGCCTATTATTGGGATTTGACACTGGTTGTGCCGGTAATAGTGTAGGTCTCGGGGAGCTTGCATTTTGGTATTGTAGCAGTTGTTGTTGTGGAATAGGAGGTAAAGGCGGTGGAACAAAACCTGGCAGAAGCTGTAGAGTGTTCGGTGGGAACTGAGGATAAGGATGGTTGGACATAGGGATAGGTGGAGCTTGAGGGTTTCCTTGGTTATGTCCTCCTCTCCATCCTTGAAGCCAAGGATGTTGGTACTGAGTAGACCAATTTTACCAACTTGGTGAGTGCCACTATTGTTGTTGTTGATAACAGGGTGGAACTTTAGATTGTAGATCTGGGTATGTGGGATGGTTCCTAGGCTGCGATGGCCTCCTAGGTATATAAGAAGACTCCCCAAGATCTCCACTCCTATAGATGGCTAATAAACCGAGCAATGATGGACATTTTTCAATCACATGGTATTATGTACAGAAGCCACAAACTGAAATGTTATCTAATGGGCATTCCCTTGAGGAATGCTTCCTCCTGCATCTTGGGCAATATATGCTCATTGCTGCATTTTCCTCCTCTTGTTTCTTTTTTGTTTTTAGGGTGTCCAACTGGGAACCTATTGTGCTTAAGATATTTGTTTTGAAGTTTTCTAAGAGGTTCCCTATCTCTGCTCTCGTAATACCACCTGAACTAACTAGTTTTAAGTTTCTATTATAAGGGTCCCGGACATTCTTTCTTGTTTTGGCTCTACTCCTTGAGTAATTTTTACACATTTCACATATTTCAACAAATGGTTTATGAGAGATGTCACCTGATGCCATCAAGTTAAGCATCTTCAGATATTCTTCTGAAATTCCCTTAAGGAAAAGAGCCCCAATTGCATCCTCTGGGAGGGCATGGTATTTTGAATTCTGGGAGATATAACCAAATCTTTCCATATAATCTTCGAGGGTCTCGTCTTTTAACTGTTGGATTTTAATGATGTCATTACGAGAATCTTTGGTCTTGCAGTAGTTTTGGTACTTATTAAGAAAGATATATTTCATGGCTTCCCAAGACCTAATACTGGATTCTCCTAACCCCATGAACCCTTAGTGCAGAGTTTTTGAGGGTGGCAAGAAAGAGTTTTAGTTTTTGGGCATCTTGAACGTAGTTGTAGCTCCTACACAAGATGTCAAATTCAAATAGGAAGGTTTCTAGATATTCATTGTTTTTACCATAAAACGTAGGCAGTGCTGAGAGAGGAATATTCTTCAGGTTGACATTTGGAGTGCTGTCCAAAATCGGAAACCCGAAGGTAGTTTTGGTTTGGTTTCTAGTTTCTTCTTCCTCCCTGTGTATTACATTGTTATGGTCTTCCTGATCATCCCTTTGATGGAAAGGTCTTCCTATGGATTGGATGTCTGGGACTCTACTCGAGTCGGTTGAGACTATTGGTGCCAAATTTTCTATGTCAGTTTGAGATATAATTACATTGGCTAAACTACCAAACAAAATATTCACCTGTTCAGTGTCTATGATATCATCAAAATTAGGATCTCCTGGTGGTGGTGTAAAAGAAAAGGTTGTATTGTTTGGTTCTACAGAAGGCTCGAGTGGTCTTGCCTCATGTCCCAATATGATTGATGCTTCAATTTCTTGTTCTATAGTGCTCCCCGTGTTAGTCCCTTCAGAGACTATTTTAGCTCTTTGAGTTGAGCTAGCTCCTGTTTTTCGGTATCGGTTTGCGGATTTTATAAGTGGAACGTTCCTTCCCCCAAAAATATCGGAAGGAACCTTGGTTGAAAGGTCTGACTTAGATTTAATGTATCTCCCTTTTTGATCTCTAGGTCTATTCATGAAATAGAAAAAAAAACAAAAGAAAAAGCTAACATTTGGTTTCTAGGTCTATTCATGAAAGTAAACAAAAACAAAAAGAAAAACTACAATTGGGTTTGGGGGAACCTGCAATAGTAGATGCCCAGGTTCTTACCTCTCGTCTTAAAGTTCCCCCACCGCCAATATAATGCTAAGGTCTAGGAATGATCTATTTCCTAACTACTTCCTACCTTGAGATAACTCCCCGACAACGGTGCCAAAAATGATGGGTGTTGTATATGCACTAAAAACACACTAAAAACCCTCAATTAAATTGTCAACCCAGGGTAAGTAAACTTAGAGTTGTAGCAAAATATATGCCAAAGGTAGAAGGGTTGGTAGTAGTATAGTCTAACTAAGGAAGGGGCTATCTAAAGGCTAATCTATTCAAGAAAACCTATCTAATGAGCAAACCCTACTAAGCAACTTGAAACTATGTAACCTAAGTACTTTTGGACCAAGGATTGATGGATAGTTCTAATAAGACAAGTAAAAACCCTACTAAGCAAACTAATTCATAACAATAAGCAAAAGCAACTATTAAGCATAACAATAAGAAAATAACAAAAGAAAACTATTTTAACTTGCCAACCTAAATTCAATATAACGAGATTTTAATCGTACTTCTATACTGTGTAAGCAAAATTCATAACTAAATTAACTAAGAATTATAATTGCAATCTAATTCTAGGAAAGAATGTACATGAAATGAAACTACGCTATATCTATTCTAACAATTCAAACTGCAATAAAGAAAATGTTTAAGAACAAAAATTAAAACATGACATTAAAAAGTAAACTAACAAATACATTAATCAACAACTAATTAAGCAATATCTACATAAAAATGAGATAAACAATCTATAATTAAAAACTGAAATTAATCCTATCCATCCATCAAATCCTTGTTAAAGAAGACATGTAATAAAACTCTGTTCTATTCTATTTCAAACTCTGTTTTAAATTTAACTCTAAAAGCATAAATAAAAAACATAATCTAATATCTAATTGCACATGGGGTTAGTCTATGAATTTGCAAATTCGTTCCTAACTACAATATCAATGCATGCTAACACAATCCTTCATACTAACTTGGAAAAGAGAGTCAAAACAATTAAACTACAACAACAAATTAATTAACAAAATGATAATGCATGTATAGGAAATAAAGAGGACAACTAAACTATAAAATGCATAAACAACATAAAGAACAGTTACCAGACTGCTGGTGGCCCCCCCAGCAAGTCGTGGTCACTTCCTAAAAGCACACCACGAACTCAACAATTTGATTTCACCATGAAAATTAAAAAATGCAGTTTCTATATAATCTGGCAATGAAAAACAACAAAACAGAGTAAAATCATGTTTGTTCCTATCACACTGGTTCTTCTACTTCCTTAACAATTATCTGACCACCACGGTGGTATTTATAATGTTTACAGACCAAGTGGTTGACCATAGGAGGGTCGAACCACTTCTAAATTCGACAAATTACATTAAATGATGCCCTAACTGCTGAAACAGAGCGAGCCAATAATCACCCTGTTTAAAAACCAAAACTGACTTGTCGGGATTTCAGTAGCTGGAGGGGGCAAGCACGAACAAAACCCATGTTCCCGATTCGCCCACCACTGGCCTCCAATACCATAACCGCCAAATCACCCACTGTTTTTGTGCAGGATGCGGTGTTGGACGTAGTGCCAGATTGGGTACCGGATCGAGTGCTGGAAGGAGTACCGGACTGAGTGTCGGAAAAAGAAACGTGATGCGTTTTTGCCCTGTAACACCAAAAAACGTGAATCAGATCCTTGGGAGCATAAAAACATGATGAATTATACTCAATATCAACATTCAACATGAATCATACGTACCTGGTGTAGATCATACCGTTTTAGCATAAAATTCTTCAAAAATCTCCTTCAAAACATGAAAAACACATATGTACATTCGACAAAAAGTGTCTAATAACTATCATAAATTGATCATATCTCGGGCCCAACAGAACCTATGCTTACAGGGTTCTTCCTTTTGGACTTTGCAATGCCCCAACCACTTTCCAAAGGGATGTCCTAGCCATTTTCTCTGATTTGACCAATGATTGCGTGGAAATCTACATGGACGGATTTACAATCCATGGAGATGACTTCCAGGAAGATTTTTCCAATCTAGAAAAAGTCTTGATTAGGTGTAGGGAAACTAATATTTTCCTAAGAAATGGAAAGTCAAAGATGATGCTCATTGAAGGCACTGTTTTGGGACATCACATTTCTGGTTATGGAATCTGAGTTGATCTTGCAAAGATTCATATTATCACACAAATTAGAATACCTTCCTCACAAAAAAAAGTTCGCAACTTTTTAGGGCATGCTCACTATTATAGAAGATTCATTCCGAATTTTACAAGCTTAGCTACCACTTTATTCAGGTTATTGTCTAAAGAAATTGAATTTAATTGGAATGATGAATGCCAAGTATCTTTTAAGATTCTGAAAAAGAAATTGTCATGTACCCCTGTCTTAAGAGGACCAAATTGGTCCCTTCCTTTTCATATTTGTACTGATGCCTCAGACACGGCCCTGGGGGAAGTTCTTGGACAAAGGGAAAATCAAATTCCTTATGCTATTTACTTTGTCAGTAAAAACATTTCACCAACATAAGTTAATTATATGGTCACAGAAAAAGAATTGTTATCTGTAGTCCATGCTATCAATAAATTTAGACACTATATTACATGATATCAAGCTTTTGTACACACTGATCATTCAGCCATCAAATTCTTAATGAACAAACCTGTAACAAACACTAGAGTTACACGATGGCTATTATTATTACAAGAGTTTAATATCAATATTATTGATAGACCTAGTAAGGATAATCTTGTGGCTGATTTCTTATCTAGAATGATTCATCTGGGAGATAATGCACCAGTAGATGATAACTTCCCTGATGAAAATTTGTTTACTATTTCTACATTTACTCCTTGGTATGCATATGTAGCTAACTATCTTGTGACAGGGAATATGCCTCATAAATTGTCTCCTAGAGAAAAACAAAACGTAATTTAGCTAAGTGAACACTATATGTGGCATGATGATTGTCTTTATAAAAAAGAACCAGATTTGGTAATCAGAAGATGTGTAAGGGAAGATGAGATCCATGATATTTTGCAAGCCTGCCGTGATGGACCTTGTGGAGGCCATTTTGCTGACAAGAGGACCGTCTATAAAGTTCTGCAATCTGGTTATTATTGGCCTAATATTTTCAAGGATGCTAGAACTTATGTATCCAATTGTGATGAATGCCAACGAATGGGTAAGCCTATTGCACGAGACCAAATGCCACTTCAAGCCCAAGTAGTCATTGGACCTTTCAAAAAATGGGCATTATATTTTGTAGGGCCCATAAACCTTGCATCTAAAAAGAAAAAGTACATACTTGTATATACTAACTATGTGACTAAGTGGGTTGAAGCAAAATATTTACCAACTACAAGTGAACAATCAGTGGTAGAATTCATTTTTAATGAAATTTTTACTAGATTTGGTGTACCTCGAGAAATTGTGACTGATCAAGGGACTCAATCTACCTCTAATCTAGTCAAAGTTGTTACATAACAGTACCAAATCAAGCACAAGAAATCTACACCTTATCATCCAGAGGCGAATGGGCAAGTAGAATCTACCAACAAAGTCATTGAGTCCATTCTTACTAAAACAATACAACTACACCACAAGGATTGGGCTGATAGATTACTAGAAGCCTTATGGGCTTATAGAATCACCTGGAGGAATACAACATGACATACACCCTATGAGTTGGTGTATGGGAAGCAGGTGCTTCTCCCCATAGAATTCCAGATCAAAACCTTCAGGATTGTTGTACAAGTTGGCATGAACTTGGATGAAGCCCATCAACAAAGAATCTTGCAACTTAATGAGCTGGATGTAGTTAGGCAGGAAGCACTTCAAAGAACCACCCTTATTCAAGAGCAGAGAACAAAATGGCATGGCAAGTATCTCAAAAAGAAAAATTTTCAACCAGGAGATTGGGCCTTATTATATGACAATGGGTTCAAGAAATTCAAAGGTAAGTTAACTACTCATTGGTTAGGACCTTACGAGATTGACACTATCTATGATAATGGTTTAATCAGGATAAATATAATTGATGAACATCAGACACCCCTACTCGTGAATGGACACCGGTTGAGAATTTATAACAAGCCCCCGTCAAAAGATGAATTTCTGACACGTGTGCTACAAAATTCAGATATGCAGGTGATCAGTAAGGAAGGAAACCTTCCTACTAATCCACATTGATTGATTGATTTATTTTAAAAAATTTCTACATAGGTGTGTGGGCTGTGTTTTGTTAATAAGCTGAAGGTAACAATGGATTCTTACCTCCTTTGTTTTACTTTCGTATTTTATTTTTTATTAGTAGGTTTCTATAATTTATTTGATCTTTCACGAACTTGCTAAAACATCAATTTGTAAACATCAACAATACTTTGTTTTGGTCTGGTACCAGCAGTGCTGATCCGGTACCAGAAATTCTATTATGGTCCGGTACCAACATTCTTGTGTTGGTCCAGTACCAGAAGACTATCCTTATCCAGTACTATCAGGACATATCATCTAATTGACAAAGAATGCTATGCTATTTTAATATCTAATGTCAATTAATATGAAGTATGAAGCCTTGCAGTAACCACCTAAGCTGGAACCAAGGAGCTAACTGTAGCATCAAATGGAATCTTTCATGAAGCAATAATTTCTTTTGGTTATGTTGCTTGACAAGGAAGTATTTTAATTTCTTTTGGTTCTGTTGCTTAACAAGGAAATATTTTAATTTCTTTTGGTTCTGTTGCTTGACAAGGAAGATATAATTTATTTTTCCTATGTTGTTTAAAGAACCATGATTAACCTGATTTACAGTTTAGAGGTTGCATTCATCTAAAAGTCCATTACAAACTGCATCGGTACTCCAACATGATTAAAGGGATTAAAAAATATTACCCTACAGGTAACTATTTCACCCTAACTAGACTTCAACAGTAATCATTGGATTATATTTACTAAAGAGTATCATATGAGTATATGAACACTCTCTGTCGTGGGCACACTAGGAAAATTTTATGGAAAAGGATACATCAGTACCCTAAGGTAACTTTAGGTCATTATCTTATGGACAAACTCAGGCAGACCATACATCTGGAATATTCTGAAGAAATAGCATACACACATGAGTTTATTTTTCCTTCAAACAAATCTTTAAAGACATTCAAATAAGAGAGTATATCTTCTAACCTAATACCATCCTAGCCTGTAAAAGGGTTTTCAGATGAGCCTCCCCCTGTCACCTATGCAAAATCACTCTTTAAAAAAAAACTAAAATAGGTGACTATGGACACAAAGCCTCTGATAGAAAAAGGGTTTAAGAGACTAACCTGCCGGGATACTGAACAGGTCTGCTGACAACATGTATCGGTCTGTGGTATGACTAGGCAAACCCATCAGGGTACTGAACATGCCTGTTAGCGATGGGGCATTCTACCTGGGGAAGGTATGTCTCTCACTAAATATCACAACTACCCCACCGGAGTACTGAACAGGCTTGCTGGCAATGGGTTCTGGTTTGAGGAATGTCTCATTTATACTTGTTTGATTGAGAAATTCACTTTTGCCATTTAAAAATATGAATATGTCAATGTTGTCATTTATAATATATAAATTCCAGAGTGAAAAAAAAAACAAATACTACAAGCAAATGTCCATTTGAGAATTACCCTAAGTCAACTTTACCGGTCTGACATCTAAATCCTACATTACCTAAGAAGGAAACTTCTTAAGAGTGGGACCCTGACTAGGGAGTCTAATCTACTTATACTATGAAATTTATCCATAACATCTAATGATAGTAAATCTCTGAAGCCAGTTAGGCTGGATCTGTTCTTATGTCAAAATACAAAAATTCCCTATTTTCATTGATGTATGTTGTGCTTGTCAATAAGTCACCAGAGGAAAGGCAATTTCATTTTTTAAGGCATGAGATCATATTATAGGTGACGAATCTACTTTTGATATTTGACTTGATTCCTGTTCTCTTATCAATTTTCTTTCATTGTGATACAATGTCTCAGATCTTTTTGCATAAGGATATGCAACACCTTTGGCATGGGGGAGGGTCAAAGAGCCTCTTTCATAACTCTTTTCCAGACTCACATCTCATCTTCAGAGACCAACATGTTCACCTTACAACCCTGCAAAACTAGACACACAGGAAGAAAGTTAAAAACTAGCACAGAATACAAAATTTTCATAAGGTACAAAAAATTCCAGTACTAATCCTCCAGAAAACTCCAGCCTAAAAAGATGAACTCTGATAATCTGCAAGCTTCAAATACAAGGCAATGCTTTCGATCATGAATATCATATGGGTATTGGTTATGCAATGGTAAAAGAAAAGGTAACATGGTATTGTTTATTTTCCTTTGCTTATAAAACTACAATAGGTATGAAATTGTATATTAGATCTTATGACCTTATTGTTAAAACCATGCGCTTAAATTTTACTTCCCTTATACCCGTATGCTTAACCTTAATCAATTTCCTCACCACATAAGCGCTTGAAAATATGTTGAGGGTAAAATCACATCAAATGTGTGAATGTAGTTATGAACTGAAATAAGCATGCCCAGTAATGATGAGCCACAACCTTAAACTAAGAATGTGCTTCACCCTTAGTAATCACGAATCTACCTCGTATCATGTTGCACGATTCAACATCAAATTCACTGCTTAAAGGTCCAATTGCCTATCTCAAACAACAATGATGTTTCGCTACCGAATGTCTCGTTTCCATCATTTCACTAACGGGAAGAAATGAAATGGCTTATATAGGTGGCGAAGCCATCCATATGAGCCTCATCTCATATTAAATTTCTTCACAACATCTTTACTTAAACCCACCTTTCGAATTATCGATGCCATCATTGTTTTCCCTGCCATTATCCATTTTCCCCCCATTTCAGAGCCTACTCCTCTCTGCGATATCCGGTACCAAACCCTTACGCTCACAATTGACCAAACTCTTACGCTACATCCCGGTTTACACTCACAGTTTATAAGGATGGTTGTGAGTAGACATGAACCGATCTTCCAGATTTATAGGGAGACCGAGGAGTTCCAACTATGTAGATATAAGTATGCTAGAGCGGGTTGGATGTCGTTTTTATAAAAATTCATAGCTTATCATGAAGGGGTATCTCATGCATTTATCCAAAGTTACGATGGAGAGATTGTGCACATAGGCAACCTGCAGCTAACAATCAAAGAAGCAACTCTAAGGGAGGCTACGAGATTACCTAGCAGAGGAGCCAAGTATTTCAAAGGAGTAGGAATCAATAAGGAAACGTGCGAAAGATTTCTGAAAGAAGACCATCAACACCGTGATTGGAAAAAGGGGATTTCTAGAAACTATATCAAGGAGTAATACCATCCAATGCTTGTCAGCCTCCAACGATTCCTCACTTGTGAAGGAAAGTATGTTGTAACTTTCCTATATCACCTTAGGCTTTTGTTGCACTTTGAAGGAGGTCCTGAAATTGACTTTCCATACTTTTTATGGATGAGCCTGAACAAGATGGTGAGAGGTGTCAAATCCTTATCTAAAATTGAGAATACTAGTATGTATCATTAGGGTCTTATCAAAATGCTAGTTATACATGAAATCAGGAAGCAAGGGTTTAGTTGGAAAACCCTCATCACTCAACACCTTTCCATAAAAAATGAACCTGTAGAGGAAGCCCAACCTACTCCAGATAAAGATAAGTAACCTAAGAAGAAAAAGGGCAAGAATGACAAGATAGCTCCATCATCCTCCAAATCAATGAGCCAAAAAGATAAAGCTAGGATGCAAAAAGACCGAAGAGCTCATAACTCTTCAGGTAAACAAGTAGGGCCCTCTTCCTCAGTTAATAAGACTCTTAATATGCCTCGCCCAATGATCCAAAGAGAATCCAAGATTTTCAATAAATCACTCTGCTGAGGGGTCTGAGGCCCCTTTAACTCAACAACATGACCCAAACCCGCTTAAGAGGCCCAATTAGACTCGTAAGCATTTGATGAGTGGTAAGGTTCTCCAGATTCGTGATCTGGATGGAATTATTGATGGGCTTTAATCGTGACTGACAGATGTATCTTTTCTGTGAGACCTTTCCTCAAGCTCGACAGTTCTCTTTTGGTTATTTTCTAATATTTATAACAAAGAAAGATAAAGCCTAATCTAAATGGCATAGGGAAGTTAAATTGTGTGTTGGGAGAAGGATAGGTTTTTAGGATAACCTCTATAACTTAGCATGCAGATGAAGAAGATCTAAACTACTTCAAACCAACATTAATACCATTTTGATTAGTGGACATTCAACATTGTCTAAGATAACAGTTACAGAAAAGAAAAACATACACGTGACAAGAAGCTAGTGCAAGAAAAGTAATTTCCAATGCTCTATTATGAATCACGGGTTAACACAATCGATTTCTATTCATCACCTAGAATAAAAGAACTGTATAATAGCATTATCAGATAACTTTAAATAACAAATACAACAACTCTTACTCAATACAACCACAAATATTGAATCTGAAGACAGAGACAATCCCCCTCGATCCAATCACATTCACGCCTTAGATGATAGAAGTGTCTTTGGTTCTAAAGAAAACTTCTTAATTAAAATAGCTTGCATAGAAATAGTTCTCTTACAAAATTTTAGAAAAAGGATTTCTCTCCAAAACCATCGACCTTTGTCCCAGGTCGATGCCCTTATTTATAACAAAAAATAACTAAACTAAAAATAGCTACTAAAGTTGTGTTAAATTAAGAAAATGCCATGTGGCGGATTTATCTATCTATTCTCTTTTGCTCATCTAGTGGTTTTACTTAAGTGGATTGTTCTTCTCGTACTCTGACCACTTGATGAAGAGATATTCACATGTATTTGCATATGGGAACTTGTGTTGATCCATTGGAGCGGAGAGGACCTCCTTTATCGCTATTTCCCATTCCTTATACTTGATTAGCTTGACACTTAAACGTTGTAGGACTGCAAGAGATTTAATCGGGGGTTCCATGATATTCTTCACTTGACCCGGGATCATGCTTGAAACTTGTGAAATATCCACTTCCCATGCAAGGTCTTTCTCTTCATGTTGTTTAACTATGTCATGCAAATCGGAGAAATCCTCCGGTGGACCAAACTCTGGTAGGTCAATGTTCTTCATTTCCCGATTGATTTTCTCCCAATTTTTCTCACACTCTCCCCATATTTCCTAAATTCTACACTGAGGTTCTTGGACCATGCTTACCCAATGTTCAACTGCCTTCTTTATTCAGAAGAGGTTGTTATCCATCAACACTCGGATGCCATGCTCTTCTACATCCCGACCCTTCTACACTTCGTTGATGTACTCTATCCATTCTAAGGCTTGATGTTCCTTTTCATACCATCGTTGCATGCCTTTACAGTTTGCCAACCCCATGAGGGTATCTTCTTGGAAATCAATTATGCGAGCGGTGAAGAGATATCTTTCACTAGTGAATTGTGCATACATTTCTCGTAAATCACTCTTCAGGAGTACCACTGCATGTGTCGAATTCTGGTAATATTCATCTTGATGTCGCAGATGGTCCAGTTCTTTCTTCATGGCAGCTACCTCCCTTTCATCTCTTATTTCCCTGTCCAAAGTAGCATCAGTTATATCTATACCTGCTCCGATTAGCTCAGTCATCTTAGCATTTTCTATGTCAAACAATGTTTCCTCTATGGTTATGAGAAGTGTGCTATCGAGCGTGAGCCTCCTTTTCTTGGTATTTCTTCTCATTACAACTTTCCTTTTCCTGTCATAAGCAATTGCATGTATATCAACGATTTCATCTACTGGTTCAAGAATATGTTGATCTCCCTAGGACATAGTACTTCCTAGGCTTCTTGTCGTATAGAGATGTTCCATGGCAGGTTCTCTTAGTTCCTTGGCAGGGGAAACTTATGTATGTTCTAGTGACTTGGCCTCCTGCTGGAGCTCATCGGTTGCTGGAGTCTTGGTCCTAGATGGGGAAGTAGGCAAAGGATCGACATTAGCTGGGGGCTCGACCATTGAGATGTCAATTTTTGGTTGTTGCATTTCTTATTCTTGTTCACTAGCACCCAAGTAATTCTTGGAGTTGTCATTCTGAGGCTGTGTTCCCAATTAGTCGAGGAATTCAATGTCCAGAGTCTTTCGTGTCTCATGGTTGCCTTCTTGGGGATTTGGGGTCAAAGCATCGGAAGATGGAGTAGATGTTTCCCCTAGTTCTTCCTCTTCTATCATTGGTACCGGGGTTATGTGCAAAACCTTTGAACTTTCCTCATCATCATATATGGTAATTAAGTCTATGAGGACAATAGGCACAACCATCCCACTTGATGCTCTTGCTATACTCCGCTGAGTTGTAGTAGTCACCGACAATCCTGCCTATGGTGACATGGGGTTGGGGTTTTGTTGGTCAGCGGTCTCCTCTGGTGGAATTGTCTATGAGCCATTTAGCTCTTCCTCAGGGTGGCTTGTATCGACCAGGGTAATCCTCAAGGGTTCTATCAAAGGGTTGAGTGGGGGATCTTCTCCAAATATTTGTATAGCTCTTTTGAATTCTTCTAGTAAGAACACCCCCCTCCTACGTGCCTCTGTTGCTTCTACTTCTATGTAACTTTTCTTCTCTTACCCTGAGGGCTTCTTGAGCTTCCTTTTCTATTGTTTCAACCTGCTCATCCATAGTCATCGCTTTGAATATGGTCATATTAGGGTTAGCCTTTCTATGGAGCACCTCCTCCCAGTCCTAGGTGCCCTTTGTAAATATTTCATCTTCAAAACTATCATGATCATACGACCAATAGGAGGATACATGCGACACTTATTGGGGGACTAAACCCTTCGAATCATGCTTGTAGAAGCGACATGTGGGGAATCAATACTCAAGTTGATTTAACCCTTCTTGTTTCGCTTGTGCAATGTCTTTGACCATATAAAATCCTATATGAAATCCATAGGGAATGAAAGATCTCTTCTTATCTTTTACCAAGGAAGCATTATAACCTTGTAAAATAGTCTGGTAAAAAAACTCTCCCAATATGAGATGATCTGGGACATGAACGGGGAGTAGGTGGGGCGCACCAGTAGCTCCAAAAACCCTGATATAGGTGCTTGTCTCTTCGAAGTACCAGTGGCCAATTTTAGCTATCATCTTCTTTGTTGCCATTGAAAGCCTAGGGAATTCCTTTTTAAAAATAATGTAGTATATCCTGGCTATGAACCCGTCACAGATCATGGCATATGATCTTTTGTACCTATTTTCACATAAGATACTGAAATAAACATGTACAGGCAATTCGGCAATATGACAGCCTAAATTCATACCTGTGAAAACATTTCTTGCGCAGATTACATCCAACAAGTAGGATGGCATGTAGAAGACTGGAACTTCTCCTTCTTTCGATGTCTAGGCCTGTAGGAGATTAATACTCAGTTGCTTGGAGATAATGGCTCCCCAATTCAAACTACTCCCGGAAATCGCCACGGTATACACCAAGGGCATCCAAGCTTCTGAAAATTTTGAGCAGTCCTTTTCTCCATATAATCGACAAATTAAAGCCATTAGATACATGTAGGGTTCTTTGAGATTTACTGTGTTGTACCAACGGGTGTTTCTGTTTCTGAATTTTTTGTCTTCTTTCCACAATGAGGCTAGTAACCTGTTGGTGTCATGATACTCATAAAATTTGACCACGAAATCTGTGTTTAACCTCTCCTCTGGGTCCCTAAGTTTATAATACTTTTGTACCTCAACTGGAAGGAAAACACCAATGCATTCTCCCTCTGCATTGTTGATAGTGCATTTCAATGTGTCTGGGTGGTCGATTATCCATCCTAAAGTCTCGATATAGGGCAAAACTAGGGTCCAACAAGCCACCCTGTGTAGGTATGATCTTCTAATGTTCGGGAACACTTGATCATCCAATATTTTGATGTCCGGGTTGTTGTGGGGTGTGAACTTCGGGTAATCCTCCTGGATTATTTTTCTATACAAGTCTCCCCAATGCGGGAGCACCATTTTAGATCCAGTGCTTGTCTTTGAGTCATCGAACGTCGGAGGTTGGGAAAATTTACTTTTGGTGGATGTGCGGATAACTGATTCCGTCTTTGAGACAAAATAACTGATGCCAACTCTTGTGATCTATGTCAAAGAATCAATATACCTTCTAGGAAAGATGAGCTACCACTGCACTTGTTCGTTGCATTACAACCATTTGAGAAATGGGCAATTGAATTCATTAGGCCCATAAACCCACCCACAAACACTCAGGTGCATGCTACATTATTACTGCAACTAGATTAGTCATTCGTGAAATTTTGATATTCGATTTTGAGATTGATGAGGTTTTGGTTATAACTTCTAGTTGTTGGAAATTGTGAAAAGTTGCTCTCGACTAGAAGTTATTTTCTTCTTATAACTATGTTTCAATTACCACATAAATGAGATTCATAATTTACTGATGCCATGAACTAGACACTCTTTTCTTCTTACAACTATATTTCAATTACCACATAAATAAAGTTCATAATTCACTAGAACCTTATTTTCATAGGACATATGTAGAATTGAGTTCCTACTCTAGCAAACACAAGCATTGTAAAAACTTATGTCAAAAACCAATAACAAGTCTACATGTAAAATAGACCAAAACAAATATTGAAAAAACACACTTGAAATTACATTATGTTCTTAGGACTTTTCTTGATATACAAGACCAATTACTTGAAAGTTACATATTTTTTTACAACAAATAGTTAAAAATATAAATGCCATAACTTCATTTTCTTAGAATTCTAAAATATTACAATAAAAAATAAAAATCTAAAAATAAAAAGAAATGTACTTTAAGTAAGCCCAAAACAAATAATAACTTCAATATTATATTTTGCTATAATTCACACGCCGCAATAAGTCATACATTTAACATGTCATCTTCAAAACCCTAACATTATCACTACTATTTATTAATTTCTTTTGATTTTCAAGTCATTAATCTTAAGAATTAAAGATTAATCAATTTAAAAAGTGATTACATTTTTATTGCAATATTAATATTATAAAATGATCTTCATTTTACAGTGGATAAATCATTTTTTGTTTTAATTTTTTTAATTATTAATAAGTTATAAAAGTAATTAGTTTTTATTATAACAATATAAAATGCTTTTTTTCAAAAAAAAATATTTAATAACTTTTTTAAAATAAATTTTAATTTTATTTCATTTTTCACAAAAATTATATTGTATGAAGTGTTAAAAAGCTCTTGAAGGATAGCGAAGACTCCAAATTTGATGAGGGCTTTACCACCTATTCGTGTTACATAATTACTAGTTCACTTCCAAAAATACGCACACATTCATCATCAATGGACCTCGTGTTTAAACGTGTAGAGCCTGGGTGGAAAAAGAAGCATCGCTCTCGCCGGGGATCGAACCTCGGTCTGGGGTTCACAGTAAACTTTTCAGTGTAAAACTTAATATGCATACAGACATATATATAATTCTGTAGGCCAAACTTAATATATTTAAATTAATATACAGTGTAAAACTTAATATATTTAAATTACAACAAAACTAACAGAAATCGCCGTTGCCGGGGATCGAACCCGGGTCACCCGCGTGACAGGCGGGAATACTTACCACTATACTACAACGACTGTGTTGAGTAATAATGATGAAAACTTCATCAACTTAACATACTAGTTTGTAAAAGTATAATAAATGAATAATTTGAGAACATGAAGAAATAAAAATGAATAGCTACGATGGTGGTCTCAGATGCAACCGTCTCAGCGTGAATATCTAACCGCGTTATGGAGGGAACTTGTATCCTCCTTTCGTGCTAAATCTCATCACCGCCCACCAGTGCATTATAACCTGTTTTCTCTCTATATTAAGATAACGGAAGTACTTCCACGCTTCTCCATGTGGGATTAAATACGCTACTCTTCTCGACTCCCTATGTTCCACATAAATGGATAAATTGAATCGACCTCGTTAACAACTTCTCACGACTACTAGGAGCCTAAAAATGGGCTCTTTTAGTTTTTATTCAAGGAAAAATATCATGCCTTGAGGTGGTCAGGCCCCCTAGATGAGCCATGATACCATTCTGGTTTTATCCAAGTGGTATGAAAACTTCTGGATCGACGAAGTTTCCCAATTTTGTCATCCCCTTTAGGTTGATTTCTCAATCCTCCCCATGTAATAGTGGGATGTCCTTAGGCATATTTTAGCTTCTCTTGGGAAATTCATTTTCCATGAGCTCCAACATTTATTTGATCCTTTCCTTTAGAAGCACATGTGTATTTGAGTTAACTTGTCTAAACACCTCAATGAACAAGTTCTTATTCAAGTCAAACAAAAATTCATTTGTTAAGTTGTAAGGTATATTAACTTTCCAAATACTCATTTATGATGCTAGAGTATTAACCATAACATTATATATTTCTCCTTGCTAGTCAAAGATGACTTATTTGGCATTCCTTCAATTTCTACCATTGTTAATCATGTTCAAAAGGCCTTAGCCTCTATTGATTGTGAAGGTTGGATTTGTGTGGTAAAAAAGGACAACAAAGGGATTTTGAATTCCAAGAATGCACCTAAAAGCATGATTGTTTATGGATTGGTTGAATCCCAGAGTGCATATATAATTATTGATAAGGACTTGATGGTTCCTGTTAGTCTACTTCCTCATGTTGGGAGGTAGTTGAAGGGATCAATCTCCTCCTCCAAGGTTGGATGCATAGGCCACTAATGAGATTGAAGATGTATATATAAGACCAAAGAAAATAGACAGATAATGCATGCACTTGAGAAGAAAGATGTCGTGACTCCAAAGCCTTATCAATATACAATTGGTAAGGATGGTGAGGAGATGGTCATCTTTGTGAAAGGTTCCTAATGAAGGTTGTATTATGGAATGTGTGGGGTCTTATAGATCCAATCAAGAATACCATGGTTCATAGATTTTGTTCATTGGTTTCACAGTTGAATGTTCTATGTCTACAGGGAATGAAAATGAATGGTTTTAAATTGAGAACAACCTTGCACTATATTTTCCTAGTGCCACTTTATTTCACACTTTGAATGAGAAGGTAGAGGGGGTTGGCCACGATAATCTCACATAAATTCTAATATTGAATAATTGATCATGGGGTATATTTGTCCAATAGAGTGGTGTGGGTGCTTCTAAATCTTGATTGCATAGTTCTCTTCCTTTCCAACTTTTATTATCTAAATGAAGAAGTGTAGAGCATAGCTATTTGGGATTGGTTAGATAAGTAACTCCTAGAAGTTGATTGGTTGTTGTGTGGAGACTTCATCAATGTGGAGTACCATGATGATTAGATTGAGGTGATCCCTGTCTACATACCTTAGAGGGAGGATACAACTTTGAATGGTCTTAAGGCCAAACTTGGCCTCTATGATCCCAAGAAGTATAGGAATTCATACTCTTCTAAATTATGGTTCACTTGGTCTAATATCGTGGTTGGATTGAATGAGTTATGAAGCATATTAACAAATTTATGCTATGGGAAGATAATACCTTCTTTATGGAATGTGGAGGGGGTATACCAGTGTAACTGTTGGTGGGACTTACTCTTTTTTTACCATAAACCTGTTATTTTCACCATATCCTAGGGAGTAGCTACCAAAGTCCATATACCTATTAGTGTCTCACATTTACAACAACTAGTGTGTATCCAAGATGTTAAGAGGAATTGTAAATTGTAGCTTGGGCCATGAGGGGAAGATGGATGGATTGGGTGGTGGAATGATGTCATTAGATAAGTATGAAATTTCTATGAGGGTTTGTCTGGAAGACAAAGATCTTGCAATGTTCATACCATAAAGAAACCAAATATGAGTTCCAAAAAGTTTCTTGTGGTTGTAGTTCACACCATATGAAGTAATGCAAGATAAAGTTTCCAATGACCTGGGTGGATATCTAGGGCCATCTTAGAAGCAGTCCTATATTGACATTTTTTGGGTCCTAAATTTTCAATGCATTTTTGGGGGCCTTCCCATGGATTTTTTAAGGGTTTTATGCCCAATAGTTGGGGACTTGATTCAATCTACTGATTTTATTTCCAACAACCTAAAGAACACTAAGAAAGGAACATGAAATGAAAAACTATGATCTTGACAAGGCTCCCTTCTTATTTCGAACAAATCATATTTGGCTAGTTCAAGATTCTCGCTCAGAACTAACTTCCTGCTAGGGTTATGATTCTTTCATGTTAGAGTTTTGATATTCTTATGTTTTTCGAATTGTTATAAAATAAAGTTTCAACCTTTTGTTATGGGTTTTCTTGAGAATGAGCATAATTGTCACATATATTCTTAGAGACAAGATATGACCATTCTAGTCCTCATGTATTGTTATGTACATTGCAATGCTTTTCACCATTGATTCAATAATAGAATTTCGTTTTCACTGTAATAATCTTCTTTCAATATTATATCTTGTATTATGGCTTTTCACGCTCGAAGGTCAGGGGGTCTGCGGTTAGCAATCGAATGGGGATGGGCTCTGAGAAAACCCTATCTGCAGGAGGCTAGGATTAGTTTGGTCTGCAGTATAGGAACGGGTCGACAGTCCAAAGAATCAGGATGAATACAAGTGTGCTAGGGTTTTCTAAGGGGGTAACAAGTGGTTTTTTCGGAGGTTGGCATCTGAAGTTTTCTTTTCTCGTTCTCTTTTTTTTTCGAGATCTTTTTTCTCCCTCAACTAACATGGAGGATACCTTGGACTATTCCTAGGACCCGAGTGAGGAAGATGAGATTTTTTAATGCCAGGTGGCCGACCATTTTCGAGGAAAGCTATGGAGGTGGTTGAAGGTGCAAGCATGAGTGATAATATAGGGACATGTGTATTTTCTCTCAGGTACGATGTTCCCCAACCTCAGTCCTGGTCAACTTTCTCTGCAGAGGCATCTCCAACTGCCCAATATTTCTCTCCATCCAGGGTTAGTTTTGGGTCAGGTGGACTGGGGGACTCCTGTTCTAATGCCTTTAAGAGTCCTAATATGAAGTTTGTCTCCCTTAGTTCTTTGACTATTCTGTTTCCCTGAGTGGTGGGGAAGAAGGCCATTTTGAAATTAGGCGGCCTCTTTTGTCTCCTACATGGCCTTTCTCAACGGGAGTATTTGATGAAAACCCTCTCTCGCTCCCTAGAATTGTCCCAGCCTTTCTAAATTCTGTGTACGGTGGGGGAACAGTGCCTCCTCCTTCGAGTCCCTCACCTTTTGACTCACTATATTATTTTATTGCTTTGCCCGATGCATCGATTCACCTGAGTGCTTTGGATCAGGATATGGAGGAAGAGTCATTTCCGGCCCAAAATGGGGTAGGGAATAGCTCCAGTGGAATGAAAGCATTTTATTCGGTCGTAAAGCATAGAAGAAAAAAAAGGGGTTAAAAGCATAGGGGGCCCTATTAGTCTGGTTCTTGGGCAAGATCTTTCAATCCCAAAGGTGTTGGATATGGAAAAATTGGCGGTGGTGCGTAAAGCAAGAGGTAGGCATTTTGGATTGCGAAAAATAAAAAATTGGGCGACAACCTCTTGGAACAGAAGCATCTCCTGTTTGTCAGAGATTTCGACTCTCTTAAAAGGCTAGATTCTTTTTAAATTTCTAAAACCAGAGGATGCCGAGTGGGTTTTGAAAAAACCCTGGAGTATCGACTCTACTCCTTTCCTCTTGAAAAAATGAACCCCTATTTTTTATGCAAGCAGGGAGAAAGTGAATGTGTTTCCAGCTTGGGTGTGACTCTTAGGACTACCACCGAAATTTTGGACAGAACTAAGCTTCAGAGAGTTGGGCAATGCTTTGGGGACTTTCATGGATGCGAACTTGTCCTTCAGGAAAACAAGAAAAATGACGGTAGCAAGGATCCTAGTCTCCTTGGATATCAGAGCAGGACTAGCAGAAGAAATGGAGTTTGTAATGGGGGAAAACCGTTTCGTCAGAGCCTGGATTATGAAGGTATTCCTTTTCGATGTAGACGTTGTCACAAATATGGACACCTAGACAACCAATTCCACTTACTGTTTTGACCTCATCACAACTCTATGGGTTCAACACAAGGTAAGAAGCAACCAACCTTATTGACAGAAGGTCTTTCCCCCACTACTGTGATTCAGGATGACGCAATTCCCCCCTTATCACATGGTTGTTCAAGAGTCGGTTTGCAAAAAATACAAGGATATGGTGTGTGAAATTTCACTTAGAGAAGGCTCCTCATGCACCCATCATAATGCTCCGACAAAGGATGAGGACAATAAAAGGAATCACAATCTCCTTCATGGTCTGACATCGATTTTTGGTAAGGTTTTTACTCCTCCACCTCCTATTAATTTGGTTATTTCCTCTTTGGCATTGATGGGTAAGGACTGGATTGACTCGGAAAAGGGGTCTCCAAACCCTCCCTCTCATTTCCCCCTCCCCTTCGAATATTCAAAGCCCTTGGATCTTACTGGTCCCCCCACCCTTCTCCCTACCTCTCCCACTAGTCAACCCTCTCAATAGGAGTCTAGTTCCTCTTTAGAATCATGAGACAAAGGTATCATTTATCAGTTAAGAAATAGGGCCATTGGGGGGGCTAGTCGGGAAGTGGGTCTGAGAAAGAATCTGATCACTTCTAGAGGCTCAAAAGGAAGAGGTCGTAAATATTTTCTTTCAAAATCCCAATCTAAATCCCAAGTGGATATAGCCGAAGGAAAACAAATATCAATCGTTGGGGCACTTAGAGAAACGAGGACCCATGAGAGGGCCTCACCATGAAAATTTTATCTTTTAACTGTCAAGGGTTGGCAAGCTCTCATAAAAAGTGTTCCCTCTAGAGGATGGTGGCATTAAACCAGTCAAATCTTATGCTCCTTCAAGAAACAATGGGGGATGAAGCTTCGATGGTCTCCTAGCTAAAAGATGGCTTTAAAAATTGGAATTTTGTGGGGTTGGATGCAAATGGGTGCTCAAGAGGGGTAGATTTAGGATGGAACACAATGCGAATAAAATTTGGCACCACCTAGGGCTTTGACTCAGGCTTGGGAGCTTTGGTGCAAGAAGTTGGTTCGGGTAAAGAATATGAAATTTTAAATGTGTATGGGCCCTTTCAAGATATGTCTCCTGTTGTTCCAGAGTCTGTACTTAAGGCTTAGAAGTACAGTGTCTAGGCATTCGAAAGTGGGTAAAGAGTAGAGAAGAGAGAAGCGTCAACCTTTGGCAAGGGAAACTAGGGAAGATTTCTGTGTTGGTGTTGTCTAGCTTCCAACTGTTCCTGGATGTTTATATCCTGTTCAATTGCTGCCCATGAACGTTCGAGTTCAACCCGGGTAGTAGTTGTTTTAAGAATAGTATCGAAAAGGTTTAAGGCAATGTGTGTTTGATTTGATAATCCGGGTTCGATATTGGGCTTTGTTGGTACAGGGACAATCATGGAGGAACAGTAAAATAAGAAAACTTCGGGGGAATTTAAGTGTTGTCTCAATTCAGTCGTATAAAAGAGAGTTTACGGTTTCAGGAATAAAAACGGGGTGCAAATCAAAGGCTCTTTCCCGTAACTGGGTTATATTTTAATAAAATGTATGAGGTGGGAGAAAACATTTAGCTGTCTATCGAGTAAGGCTCCTATCAAGGGAGAATCTCACGTATAAACAGAAGAAGAAAAATGTAAAGAAGTAAACCGATGAAGCATAAAATATATATAGAATTCTGAAAGTGTTAACTGGTCTTATACCCGCTGATAGATGGTACAGAGGAAAAACAGTAAACAATATAGAAAACCAAAAATCATTAACTATAGTAGACGTTGCACTAAATTATAGCGAAGCATTCATCAGGTACGAATATGAAATGAAATGAAATGTGAGATACAAGAAAACAAACTCATAACACAGTCGCGACGGAATTGAGAATCTTCAGATTTGCTTTATATTAACTCTCAAAATGTAAAACCTCTGTTACAATCGACACAAAAAGGTCCATCCACTTTTCTTTCTTTCTATGGTATATTTATACAGTTTTACAATAAGATGGAATCTCAATCGTTGCAAAATTTTCAGTTATGATAGGGAGAAGAGCAATCGCTCCATTTCTTCTTCTCTGTCCTTTATTTGGTGCCAGAAGCTTGTCCTCACGCGTGCTCGGTACAGGTGACACATCTTTCAACTAGCCGAGATATCAACCTTGATGGTTCTGCTTGACAATTGGCTTCAAAAGAGTAACAATCTTGGGCTAATTGTGGCAACATGTCTTCCATATGTCTGTCTATGATGTCGATAGCGCATAATTGCACACTTGGTTTAATCATACATTTATCTATTTGGACTATGTCTGTCGTAGTCACTTGTGAGATCTCGGCTGAATCTCTTTCCTCTTTTTCATTTAAATCAAGTGAGATTTTTGCCATATTCATTTGAATCAATGCCTCGGCATTACCTCCGCTATCAATGCCTAGCAGATTACCATCTATAGAACTAAAAGCCTCTTCTAAGGATTTCGTTACCCTCTTGACTTGCAACTTACCTTCTGAGATGTTGTGTTCCCATTCTTTCAATAAAATGTTTCCTCTGGTCTGCTCTGAAATGGTAAACCTGGGACTACTTCCCGAATCCTTGTTGTTTGTGGCTATCACAGCCTCTTGAAAGGCAACCTGTGTTGCTCCAGCTTCTCTTTCTCTAGCAAATAAATTCTCCAAAACTTGATTAACCAGCAAACAGTTGTCTCGAATCACCTCTACCTTGGCGAGTAAATTTCGTTGGGCCACAGAGACTCTGCTCCGAATCTCCATCGCCTGGGACTGGAACATCCCGATATTTATCACTTTACTTTCTGTGATTTACACTCTAGCCTGTAGCTGTTCGATCAAATCCTGTTGATGGCCCGCTTGCATCTGACCATTCCGAACCACCAGCTGTGCTTGTTCGAGCTTAGTCTTGAGAAACTCTATCTCACTTTTATCGACCAACCTTGCTTGCTCTATTCCTACACTCGCCTGGTCTTTGGCAGCCTCTGATGTTGTGGCTAGTCTGGCTTCCAGGGTTTTGATGAGGCGATTTTTTCATTTCAGCTGGTTTTTCAAAACCCCGACTGAAAATTGGTTCGCTGTGGCATATGCCCCTAATGTCCCAGCTATTTCTGTGGTGAACTGTTCATTCTTCTTGTCCTTCCCATCAGTCATAACTTTGTATTTCTTGACTGTCGTCTCCCCTTCCTGATAGAATTCTCTCTTTACTACTGCCTTTCTCTTCTTATCGAAGACGAACTCATTTGGAGGGAGCTCTTCCACCCTTATAGGCCTCAACTCTTCATTGAAGATCCACCCTGCGTCAATATTTCCCTGAGTTGACTGCAAGGGAGTAATTGATGTGATAGGATCTCCGATTTGCTTCGCTGATTGTCCCGGAGTAGTAATCGAAGTCTGCTTCTTCGGCGGGTCGGGAGTCTTTATATTTGCTTTCGGACTCTTGGTTTTCTCTCCCTCGTCCTGGTGTTTTTCTTGACTGGGAGTCGCATCCTTGGAGCCTTCGGCATCTTTTTGTTTCACCTCCGCTGTACTCGGATTCTCACCCCGTAATACAGCGGGAAGACAACTTCATCGATGTTCTTGGAATTTTAGAACATCGGCCCTCTCTTCAGGTGCCAAGGTTTGTATCCGAGCTAAAATCTCGGCATAAGATCTTGCGCCTCGGAAAATGTCATCCGAGGGCGAATTTTTGTGTTCAAATCTCTTGAGTCCGCAACTGGCCAAATGATTACTCACGACCCTTTGCGGATCGTGCTTCTTGTATTCAATAAGGACCAACTTTAGGTCTTCCAGGGCTGCTGCCTCAGCTTTAGCATGCCCGAAATCTAACAAAGAATATGAATTTAAATGAACACGAAAAGGTGGCCATACCTTTTTTGAGTATCCCTTAAGCTCCTTGCTTATACCACCGATTACTGTTTTTCTAGCAACCTCACGACAAGCCAACTTGTCGGGGATGAATAATGGCAATGCATATGGGGGAACAGAAGCCCCGAAAACTCTGAGATATGAGAATTCAACTTCTACATACCAGTCAGCTATGTTGCTCAAATTCGTCACTATACTGTCCGAGATCCTGGGTGGCGGGTGGCCGAAAATAGTGACATGCAGCGGTACCATCACCCAGTTGAAGATTTCATATACAAAATATGCTGCTTTGTTTTCCCACAATTTCACATGATAGACGTGGATAGGCTCGTCCTCTGCTGGATTCCAACTCCAGATCATTAAGGGAAATGGTGTTAGAAAGCACACGACGTCCATAATGTATGCAGACATAAAAAATGAAGAAATTTTTCCACTCTCTTTCTGCGCCCGATACTCTGTAACCCGACTGATCAAGCTATCAGACAACATTTTTGCCCAGTCAAAGGAACAACCTTCGGTGACTCGATGTATTAGAGGCACCCATTGAAGAAATAAATGTGAGGTGTCCTCTCTCTCGTATAATCTGCATGTCATCATAGCTACATACTTGAACTGTGGTTCCAAGGAAGCTATTGAATATATACCATGACTGTCTGCCCTGAACTTCGCAGGGTGCGAAACCCAATCTCTTATTAAGCTAGACATAGTTTTTTCATACTGCACACATTCCTTCTGTTTGAACTCTTCCAAGAATTCGGCATCATATGTAAGGTCGGACGCTGTGGGCAACTAGTACATAGCTTGTAGATGTTCAGGTCTGAAAGTCCTGATGGTGACCTTATGCTCATTCATGATGGTTCTGGTTGGTATGTCCACATGGTCTAATGCCCATCAGACCATAACATAATAGGGGAGTAGTCGTGGCCTGGCCACTACTTTATGCATTCCTGATTGAAAGACGATCTTATACTTGGTGGTTATGTCGTCTTTTTCATTGTCGCTGGAGTCATCAGAATACTCCACTAATTCGACCTGCAGAACATCAGAAATGAACGACCAGTTCGGGACAGAGTCGACACTTCAAGGTGAAGTATCAACGACGTTGTCCGAACCTTGTCCCGAAACCTCAACACTGGCTTTGGATGCTTTTCACGAGGCCATGACTGGAGATCCTACTTTAGCTCTTCTTCGATAAAAATATGTATACATACAGAAGTTAGCTCGCTGAGAAAGTGTGCTCTGCGTAATATAGAAATGAACTTGTTATAACGAATAATAGCTCTATATATTCGAAAACTCGGTACTTTTTAGAACAGATCTGTCAAATCATGTTTAGAAATAAATTTAGCAATAAAAACCCAATCTTTATTCGTCGATTCGCCTTATTTCTAATTAATGCCATAAATTTTGGCGGTTCGAAATGTCAGTTGGCGTAAGGAAAAATTAAGACTGCCTCGTAAACTGTGCAAGCATCAAAACACGGGAGATATTGATTTAGCTTAATTAATCCGGTTTTACCAAAGTTAATTAATCTTTCGGTACTCGTTGTATCGAGAATTTTGCTTTAACCCTTTGAACCTCTAACCCCCAAATTTGCGATGATTGATTTTGGTTAATAAAAACACAATTGTGATTAGGCACTTAATTAATTACGTAATTATTTATATTCTCCATATTGCGACTCGGAGCTTCGAAGGTAAGTTTTTGGGAAGTTTGCATGCCGAGCTGCGAAACCGCGAGATCGCGATAATATGTTTTAATTAAAAGGGAAGATAAACTCGGATTAAGTGTTTAATTAATTATGTTCATATCTTTATCGTGACTTCGCGAGTCGGGGCTTACACAGTGTAGCTTTTTAAAGAGAAAACGTCGAGTGGCGAATTGCCGACAGAACTTAACCATGGCTTAGCTTTTACCTTTAACCTTGACACGGGTTACTAAAATAAGGACTTCATGGTTTCGGCTATCGGGGTTACGACAATAAGACTTTTGGATTTAGCGAACGCCAAGGCGGGAAAACCTGATGTTGTTTAATCATGATTTAGGAAAATTTTACTCCCGTTACTGCCCTGGGTAAAATTTTAAAGCGATTTCGCCGTTTCATTGCTTAGGACTTGTGAACTACGTGATTTATAACATCCAACCTACGAAATCCCGAGGTAGAACAAAAAGGGGAAAATTTTTACGAAAAGTAGAACTCGCCTCGAGAGTACAATAATTATCGTTGCTTGCGTGATAAGACTTCATAGATTTTGAAACCACAGATGGAAAATACGAAAACCATCTTTTGATTTCGAGCATTAATACATGAAATTTGAGACGGGCTAGAAAAAACAAAGGCGGCTCCAACATCTCCTTTTTGGGAAGTTTTGGGTAGAACATATTTCTTCTCTCACTCAAACCTGATTCTGGGGGGAGACTTAAAATTTTCTTTGGGGAATGCAGAGTCGTGGGGCCCAAACACAAGAGTGGATCCCCTCTCTATTTTCTTTGAGATATTCCTAAGAAGAATGAAATTGGTGGATATTCCCCCGACTAGTCTATGCTCTACTTGGCACAATAAAAGGGTGGGGGATGAAAGAATTCAAAAAATATTAGATCACTTCTTAATTTTTGAGTCTCTTGTGGAAGATGGCAATCTGAAGCGCCAATGGGTGGGCTTTGGGGGTTATCTAGGACCACTCCCCCACATTTTTTGAAGTAGCTTTGGGCCCTAGAAATTCTCCCATCCCTTTTAAATTTAATTTAGAATGGTTAAAGGATGAAAGTTTCTCCACGCTAGTCAAATACCTTTGGCAGCCAATAGATGATACTCAGAACGATCTAGCAGGTATTCCAATGGCAAGAAACCTGTGATGAGTAAATGAAGCTACTGTGATCTGGGCTCGAGCCAAAAGGCAACGATATTTGCAAGAGCTTATTGAAGTCGAATCTGGTCTACAAGATTTATATGATTCGTCCAGAGGAGGTTTCGGCTCTCCAGATACAAAAGAAGAGTTGTTTAGGCTGGAAGAAAGAAGAAGAAAGTTATTGGAAGAAAAGGAAGCTGAGTGGTGATGGAAAAGTAGATCCATATGGCTAGAAAAAGGAGATGAGAACACAAAATTCTTCCAGGCATATGCAAAAGGAAGAAAAATGTCTAATACCATTTGGAGTCTACAAGATTCTGAGGGAAGGAAGATCTCATCTTTTGATGGATTGGCTAGATTGGGAAATAATTTCTTTCAATCTATTTTTAAAGCCATTCCAGGGGCATCGCTTGCAGGTATAGTTAGATTAGCTCCTTTCTTCCCTAACTTTGTGGGAGAAGAGGAGAATCATGCTCTGATGGAAGAGGTCTCTAAGGATGAACTGAAAGAATTTCTACACAGCTTTCAAAAAGAAAAGAGTCCAGGACCGGATGGCTGGACCATTGAATTTTTTCTTGGTTTCTATGATCTCATTGGGAAAGATATTATCAAAGTGGTGGAGGAATCTAGAGTTAGAGGCCATTTGCATCCACCTCTAAAATTGACCTTCATAGCTCTCACTCCAAAGGTGGATGAACCATCCTCTTTGAATGATTTCATACCAATTTCTTTATGTAAGTACATCTACAAGGAGGTATCCAAATTTATCACAAGGAGAATTAAAGCTACTCTTTCAGAAAAAAATCTCACCTGAACAATTTGGTTTCCTATAAGGTAGACAAATTCATGAGGCAATAGGGGTTTCTCAAGAAGTCATACATAGTTTGAGATATACAAAGAGCAGAGGAGAAATCCTTAAAATTGATTTATCAAAATCATTTGATAAAGTAAGTTGGTTATACTTAAGGATGCTCCTTACTCATCTCGATTTTGAGGCCCCCTTCATAAATTGGATAATGTGTTGCATCACCTCGGTCTCTTTTTTTGTTCTAATCAACGGGTCAACCTCAATTTTATTTCATGATGAACAAGGATTAGGAAATGATGTCATCTATCCCCTCTCCTTTTCCTTTTTGTTGCAGAAGGGTTGAGTAGAGCCCTAGAGGAGGCAAAAGCTAGAGGAGATTTTTCGAGTATCACCATTTCCCCAACCTTAAAAATTTCTCACATGTTATTTGTGGATGATATTCTAATGTTTTGCAGTCAGAACAGAAGGGATGTTGAATCTTTATTGAATATTTTAGACCTTTTTGGGAAATCAACATGGATGGAAATTAATAGCAGAAAGTCTACTCTATCAACTTACAACCTGGATAGAGTAGAAACTAATCTGTACAAAAGACTATTCCCTTTAGAGTATAAGGAAATGGAAGAAGGACTCAAGTATCTGGGATTCCATTTAAATCCCAATAGGTATAGGAAAAAGGACTAGAAGTGGCTACTGGAAAAACTAGAAAGAAGAGTAAAATTATGGAGCTTTAGATGGCTTTCCAAGGCGGGAAGGGTGACACTCGAAAAATCTGCTCTAGAATCCATCATTTTCTATTGGATGTCTCTTGCTTGGATCCCTAAAGGAATTATTGAAAAGGATCGACAAATTTGTTTCATATTTATTTGGGCAAGAACAAAAGATAATCATGTTGTTCCCTGGATTTCGTAGGAGGTTCTCCCAACCCCAAAGTAGCTTGGTGGGTGGGGGATAAAAAAAATAAATTTGTTTGCAAAAGCACTGAAAACGAAATAAAGTTGGAGGCTAATCACCCTATGGAACCTATGGACCACAATTGTATTCTAGAAGTATATTGCACCAACCTGTTTGGAAGAATGGGTGAGAATTCTAATTAAGAGTAGTCGATGTTGCTCAATCATCTGGAAAACCATCCTTTCCTCTTTTCAAGTCATACAGGATGGATTAACTTGGAAAGTGGGAAGAGGAAATAAATTATAGATTAGAGTGGATCTGTGGCCTGGTAGTGGATTAAATCATATTCTTCCAGAAGAATGTAGGGTGAAATCATGAAGGTGGGTAACACTTTCGTGACAATCTGATATCCAAAATTATGAAAAACATTGTTTCGGTGGAACTAATATTATTTTTCGGCCAAAAGATCTTTATTTAGGCCAAACCCTGGAACATCAAATCGAATGGTACAGTGACGACGCCCTCAATTTTCGTGTAGGAATTTAGTCGGACGAATTTTTTCCATCCGACAATATGTTTTCGGCCGAAAGATATTCAGGCCGAAAAATTCTTTCGTCCGAAAGAATATTTCGGCTGAAATATTCTTTCGGATGAACTATTCTTTCGTCCGGAATATTCTTTCTGCCGAAAAGTTCTTTCAGCCGAAAAAATGTTTATATATTAATGTTACAACGCAATTGTAACAGTTTTCCTAGCTCTTCCCGATTGTGATAGTGAGTGATTGTGAACTTGGCATGGACATTGTGAGCTTGGCATGGATGTTGTGTTGGTGCGAATGTCATGTTGGCAGGCGCTCCTGTGGGCAGTCGGGCGGGCCGAGCTCCAGGTAAGCCCAAAACCTTTAGATATCATTTTTATTTATAATTTTTTTTTAACTGTAATTTTTAAACTTTAAATTTAATTTATATTTCGTTCTTGCAGTCTGTATTTTTAATTGTAATTTTTAATTGTAATTGAAATTTTTAATTTTTTTTTTTTAATTTTAATTTTTATTTATAGTTTAAATTTAAATTTATATAGTGTCTCCTGTAGTCAATCCATGGGCACGCCAACGGCTTGGCCACAGGGTTGGCCCCCCGCGGCCAAGTCACGCCAACGGCTTGGCCACAGGGTTGGTCCCCCGCGGCCAAGTCATAGTCCACATGCTACACCATCCAAGCCCAAAAAATGATATTTTCTGCACAATATCCTAGATAGTATCCCTTTTGTTCAAGATCAACCGCATGGAATTTTTTTATTTTGAAGGGATATCAAGTTTCCATGTGACTTTCCACCACCATGTATGAATATACTCTCTACCCTCCTCAATAATATCCTTATATCCTAATTTTGGTACATATTCCATTGATGAGTTTAGAGACCGGACTAACTGGTCTTTCTTCTCTTTGATTATGATGTTTCTAAATTTTAGATAATATGTGTATCTCTACCATTATGCTGCATTTTTCTTCCCCAATGCTTAAGTCCCTTTAGGAAAACCAAGATTGGTTCCATATAGTTTCCATGGCCCCATTAAAAACCTTTCATAACATATAATATCCTTTTCTATGTAGCTCATGTATGAATTGGTTTGATATCCTATGTGTCACACACCCACAACAGGAAATAAATATTCTTTTTCTTTTTCTTAACTCTATAGTTTCCCCTTTCTTCTGTTGTAGGTTCTTCCAATCCACGACTCTTTCTTGAGCCCCTTTTTGAAGGGTTTGAGCAATAGATGTTCACTTTCCATGCTATCCCCTTCCTTCATATATCCTCAAGTTGTGACCACACTCTCCCACGATCCAATGGTCTTGATATCCACTCTCGCGAATCGGGATTTCGCGTTTCATGAATTTGGAGGTCTGTTGACCTCTGTTTCCCCGGTTCCTGATTTCCCGATATTCGCTTTCTAGATGAACAATATGGATCCCTCCTTCGATCAACGACTATGATCCTTTTGCGAACTCGGACTTCACGAGTTGCGAGTCAGTGAAACATTAACTTCTCACCACACGTCCCTTCTCGATGGATGGATAGGATCAAATCGCGGCTTCGCGTATCGGGTATTTGGATGTGAGTCAACCCTGACTCTTCTGATCCCTGAACTCCCAATGGCGTTAGATCAATAGTCCACGATCTCTCATGATTCGATGGTCTAGATCCTTTCTCTCAAATCGGGTCTTTCCCGATCCCCAATTTCCTGAAATTCACCCGCGTCAAATCAACGGTCCACAATCCTCCATGATCCAACGACTGTGATCAAATCGTGAGTTCGTGTTTCGCAAGTTGTCGCAATTCTTGCCTTTGAATTTCCCGATGTGCGAGTCAGTGAAATACTGATCTTCTGCCACGTGAATCTTTCGAAGTCTGAATCCTCAAACTCTCAGATCTGCTGCCATCTATCTACCCTGACGATGGACAGTTCCGATGATTTCAGAACTTCGGGACTTGACAAAGTCCATTCTCTTATATACTTTCGAAGGGTTTAACTCTCATGCACCTTTCCTGGATCCAATGGTTGTTGGTCCTTGCACTCATATCTGACGACCCAGATCCGATCTCTTCTTGTGCGCTCTTCTAATTGTCTGGACATGAATTCCTATGGTCTAGATCTCTCACAGTGCTCGATCCAACGGTCACTACTACTCCTCCTCCTGAGCTTTCACTTTCTTCCTTGACTTGGAAGATTTCAGATGTTCTGAAGGCCTCGACCCTCGATCTACCTCCTGTGAGCCCTAATATATGGGTCTCTACTTTTTCTTTTCTTTTGGAGCTTACGAACTTGAAACAAGTTCACCTCTTGGACCTCATCTGCACTCTTAAAAGGCGCGTATCTCTTTTGATATTGGTTCTTAGGGGATTTTGAATTCCCACATACTCTTGCGTTAATCTGCTCACGTCAGATCGATGGTCCATGACCTTCCTTGACACAATGGTCCAGTTCACATCGCAACTTTGCGTTTCATAAGTTTAGTCGTGCCAATGTGCGGATCTCCCGATGTGCGAATCCCCGATCTTGCCAATCCAATGGTCAAGGAGGGTCCCGATAGATCCTTAGATCTAAGGTCCAGATCACGTCGCAACTTCAGATTTCGGGAGTTTAGTCGTGCCAACGTGTGGATCTCCCGACAGGCGAATCCTCAATCTCACCAATCTAACAGTCAAGGAGGGTCCCGATAGATCCTTATATCTACGGTCCAGATCACATTGCAACTTTGGGTTTCAGTAGTTTAGTCATGCCAACGTGCGAACCTCCTGATGTGTGAATTTTCAAAGACTGAAAGAGTGGAGGCATTAATGTCTGCGCCCCTTCTTCAAATCTAATGGTCACGATAGAGCCTGGGTTCTCCCAAACGAACATCATCCGTTCATCTTCTAAACGAAAGGATATTCCCTTTCGATACTTGAACCTCAGTATTCTTCCTGAGCTTTGTTGGCTCTGAAGGACTTAATATTTTTGCACTCTTTCTTTTGAATGTAACACTTGGAAGCGTTCTTCCATGAACTCCTTACGTTCATTCCTCAACTCTAGGACTTAAGATGGTCTCGATCTATTCCCACCTTGCAGAGACTCGGTGCATACCTGCACTACATCTCCTAAGCTTATTAGACTCCTTCCTCACAGTGATTGTCGGGTTCAACCTCCACAATCAGGGAAGTACTCACGCGACTCTGGGATGGTGACAAAATTCTCTAGGAAAGTGCTTCCGAAGAATTAAACTAGAGCATAAGGAAATCAAGAAGATATGAAAGTTCTCAAGGAAAGAACACATACTTCTAACTTAGTCATTCAATAGGGAAACCATTATAGGCATATAAATACAAGTCATGCATTCATTATTTCCAATTCAAAGCACAAGGCATTAAAACACTTATCAAAACTAGAAGGCATGATGCGACTGCTGAGAGGGGTGATCGTTTCCACCCAACCATATGTTCAGTCACTCCCAATGGATTTATCACTGGCCACCCCCGATCTTAGGCCACGATGCTTTGAGATTCAATCTCTCACTTCCAGCTCAACGAAAGTTAGGGATGAAGGCCACTCTAGTCCTTCTCCCTATACAGGAATAAATGAGAATAAAGGTTACTCTCCTTCTCCTGACTCAATCTCTTTTCTTTGTGATCAGAACTCACTTTTGCTTTCAATCCTTCCTCGGACCCGAGAGTTTCCTCTCTCATATTTACATTCTTCGTAGGCCCTCTCCCCTGCCCACACCACGCTTCCTTTCTTGCCTTCCTCAAAAATTTTGTGTGTGGCTCGAACTCCCAGTCCGTGGTCAGGTATCAAAGCCTTACAGATGGGTGATCTACCCCATCCCCTAATTAACTCTTGAGGAGGCCTTCCCACCTACCAGCCTGAATGTAATTCATTTCGGGTCAGAGGGTTGTTCTGATCTTGAGAAATTAAAACCAGCATAGTACTGGTTTGGTGGAGGATAACGCAATTATTCCGGGTCCTCTCCACCGTCTTTTCATTAGAAATCGTGGTCTCTCTTAGCACATCCCCTTCTTAGCAGTCATGCAACACGTTTCCATTATCTATTAAAATAACAAGATTTACATTCATCGACCTTCATACAAAGGTCCACCAAATCAAACATTCACACTTTGAGTTTGCCATAGTTCCTGGCCAATGAAGTTATATTTACAGACTGGGGGAAACAAGATGTTACAATTCCCTCCCCCTTAAAGGAATCATCGTCCTCGATGTTCTATCTATCAACATGATAGGTATGTACATAAGTAAACAAAATTGAATATGTTTGTCTCATGGCATCTTCCATTTCCCACATAGCCTCATCTGGGCCAAAGTGTTTCCATTGCACCTTGACCTGTGCAATGGTTCGGTTCTTGAGTGATGTTTCCTTCCTGTCTAGTATGCATTGGGGTTCTAGCAGGAATTCTCCCTCCGGTTCCACCTGGATCACATACTAGTCAATTATATGATTAGCATCATGTACATATTTCTTCAATAATGAAACATGGAAAACATTATGTGCCTTTACCGTGGGAGGAAGTGTTATCCTATAGGCTACAGGTCCCACTCTATCTAAGACTTCAAAGGGTCCACAATACCGAGGTTCCAACTTGGCACAGGCTTCCATTCTCAGAGAACTTTTTCGCGGTCTAACTCTGAGCTAGACATGGTCTCCGACTTTGAACTCTCGGGGAGTTCTCTTTCTATCGGTGTAACTTTTTTGTTAGTCCTGAGCAATTTTAAAATTTTTCCTTATCTGCACCACTTGTTGTTCCATTTATTTCAGCATGTCGAGTCTGATTGTAATTTTGTCCACTGGATTACTCCAGCTGATTTGAATCTTGCACTGTCTACCATAAAGGACTTCAAAAGGGCTCATCTTCAAGGATTCCTGATAACCGTTTTTGTAGGCAAACTCTACCAATGGTAGGTAGTCTTCCCACTTCTTAGGTTGATGCATTATGTGCATCCTTAGCATGTCCTCTACTATTTGGTTCACTCTTTATGTCTGTCCATCGGTTTGAGGGTGATAAGCTATGATGAATAGTAATTTTGTCTCCAGACCGGTCATTAGGGATTTCCAAAAGTTTGAGGTGAACTAGGTATCTCGGTCAGATACAATTTCCTTGGGCATGCCATGCAGTCTAAATATATCCTTCATGAAGATGTTGGAAATATCTATGGCCTTGCAAGTTGATTTGATAGGAATGAAATGAGCAGACTTACTCAGTTTGTCCACCATGATCATGATGGCATCATTTTTCTTGGTCGACTTTGGCAATCCGGTGATGAAATCCATGGAGATGGTTTCCCATTTCCATTCTGGGATCGGTAGGTGCTGTAATAATCCCATTGGATGTCGGTGCTCTGCCTTAACTTTCTGGCATTCTAGGCACGTAGATAGATATTTAGCTATGTCCTTCTTTAACCCAAGCCAATAAAATTGTTTCTTAGTGGTCGTGGTCATCTTCTGATGTCATGGGAGACCAGTATATGGTCTCTTATGCAGTTCATCCATTATGAACCTCTTCAAGTCGTCACAGTTCAGAATATACAATCTGTTTCTGTAAGTCAGCAGCCCTTCCTCAAGCATTTGGTAGTCTTCATACTTTAGTCCTGCAGGCTCTTGTCTTAGGTATGAGGTCATGGTCTTGAAGAATGTATCTATCTTTTGTGCATTTCTGACTCTTTCCGTGACTTCTGTTTCACACATGATTACTGCTACTAGATGAATCGTTTTTATACTTCTGCTAAGGGCATCAACCACCCGATTTTCCTTTCCTTTAATGTGTTTGATTTCAAAATCAAACTTACTAAGAAGATCCATCCACCTAGCTTGCCTGAGATTGAGCATTAGTTGATCAAACACGTGCCTCAACCCACAATGGTCTATCATAAGCACAAATTGCCTTCCCAGGAGGTAGTGCCTCCACATTTTTAAGGCATGTACTATGGAAGCCAACTCTAGGTCATGGGTCACACAATTGATCTCATGCGTGTTTAATTTCTGGGATGCGTAGAAAATTACACGTCCCTCTTGCATAAGGACTCCTCTGATTCCTTCCTTGTAGGCATGTGTACACATGAGGAAATCATTATCTAGGTTTGAAATCTTCATCACAGGTGCATGGGTTAGGAGGTATTTTAGTTCCTGAAATATTTCTTCACATTTTGATGTCCAAATAAATTTGATCCCCTTTTTCTGAAGGGCAGTGATTAGACAACTAATCTTGGAAAGTCCTTTTATGAACCTTCTATAGTATCCTACTAAGTCCATGAAGGATATGATGTCTGATACATCCTTTGGGGTAGGCCATTCCATAATAGATCTGATCTTATCGGGGTCCATTGCCACCCCTTCCTTAGAAATGACATGGCCTAAATAATGGACTTGCTTTTGAAAGAAGTCACACTTTCTAAACTTAGCATAGAGTTGATGCTCTCTTAGTACTTGAAGTACGAGTCTAAAATGTTCTTCATGATCCTCCTTGTTCTTGGAGTATATTAGGATATCATCAATGAAAACCAATACAAATTTGTCCAGAAATTTGTTGAGTACACTATTCATCAAGCACATAAAAGTGGTGGGGGCATTGGTTAACCCAAATGGCACCACCATGAATTCATAGTGACCATACCTCGTTTAGAAGGTTGTTTTGTGGATGTCTTCATCCTTAATCCAGACTTGGTGGTATCCATTCCTTAAGTCGATCTTCGAGAAGATGGAAGCACCTCCCAATTGGTCGAACAGGTCATCTATTCTTGGTAAGGGGTACTTGTTATTTATGGTTGTCTTATTGAGTTGTCTGTAATCTATGCACATTCGGAGTGTGCCATCTTTATTTTTCACAAACAAGACGGGCGCTCCCCACAAAGATACATTGGGTCAGAAGTAACCTTTGTCCATCATATCCTTTAGCTGTAGCTTGAGCTCAACCATCTCTGGTGTGCTCATCCTATATGGCGTTCTAGATGCCGATACTGCTCCTGGTGTAAGCTTTATCAAGAAATCAATATCCCTTCTCGGAGGTAGACCCGGTACTTCTTCGGGGAACACGTCCTTGTATTCTCTTAATATGGGGTGGTCTTCTAGGTTTGGTTTTTCGTCCTCAATGGATTCCAACACCTGTATTGCATATAAGGAACACCCTTTTCTACAATACTTCTTCATTTGAAGGGCCGATATTTGTCTCACTAAGACAAGATTTTGAATCCCTTGGAGGGTCATCATCCTCCCTTCCTCATTTACACATTCTAAAGTTTTATGATAACAATCCACTTTAGTTTTATAAGCAACCAACCAATCCATACCAATCAAAAATTCATACGAACCCAGGGGAAGTACGTTAAGGGTCTCTTGAGTGGGCAATCCACCCATGATGAATTGGCAGGTTGGTATGGCCTCTGCCACCTTTCTTTTGATCCTAGTGGATAATTGCACCAACCATGGTTTAACATGTCTAATTGGTTGTAGTTTACACTTATCAACAACCTGAGGGGCCACATAACTCAAATTAGAACCTGGATCAATTAAAATAGAAACTAGATGGTTGGCGATCATACCTTCCAGTTCCACTACTAAAGCTTGGTGGTCGGCTTGATTATTGTCCAAGGCGACATAGATTCATGGCATGATCCTAGCCACATCATTGACGGTGGTAGCTTCTTGGATATTGTAGACTCTCTTACTGTTCTGTTGTTTGTGTGGGCAGTCCCTCAATTTATGTTCTTCTCCACAACCCCAACATTTTAAGGGTTCCTTTTTTGAGGTTATCGGTCTTTGTTGGGACTATCTTAAAAGGTTTATTTCCACTTTGAGAGTGGAAATTTTTCTGATATACACTTCTAGCAGGAAGGCTCCCTCTAGAATATTTTCCATAGTTCTTAAATCTTGAGGGTTTAAACCCTTTCTTCTGGAATCCCAAATTATTCTTCTTCTTCCAGTCCTCGTGGGGTCTTTTCTTACTCCCAAATTGTTCATAACAATACCTCGCCTTCCAGATAGCTTCTTCTAAGGTCTTTGGTTCACCGAACTCAATCCTATCCCGGTAGGTCTGAGGTAACCCACTAATGAACTGCTGCATTTTTTATTTTTCATCTTTTATGTAGGGTACATACCTCATTAGTTCAAGGAATTTATTGACAAAATCATTTATGGTAAGATGCCCCACCCGGAGGTCATAGAATTCCTTAGTTTTCCCATCCATGTATTTTTCTGACAGATACTGCTTCCTGAAGTATTTCTCAAACTATTTCCATGACAAGTCCTTCTCATCGACTCCTTTCACATTCCTAAGGACTTCCCACCATATGGAATCCTTTCCATTTAGGTTGAAGATGGATATTTGAGCCTTCAAGTTTTCAGAGTAGTCATGGACTCTGAAATACTTCTTTAAACTAAGCAGCCAATCTTCGGCCTTTTCTCCCTTCTTAATCTCTCCATCGAAAGAGGGTGGTTTGGATTTCTTGAACTCTTTAGGACTATGGGTTTTGAAATGCTTCCATTTCTTTCCTTTCCTGTGAGGATGCGAACCGGCCCTACTACTAGAAGATCCTTCAGAGTTGTCAACTTCCTTTCCAGAGGACTCTCCCGATGAGTGTCCCCTGCCTCTAGGTTGGACCTTCTTTGCGATACTTCTCCTAGTGGGGTCACTTAGGGAGTCATGTTTTTGGATCTCAGGTGGACTCTGACTTATCTTCTTGTGTCATCGGTCCACATGACTGGTTGTGGGTTCATGATGCAGTTGCCTCTGTATGTCGGATAAGCTCTGTAGTAAGACTGTGTTAATTTATGTTTGTTTCTATTGCTCCTTTATCAATCTCTTGTTGTCGGCCTTGAAACTCTGTAACTTGGCCCTAAGGCTCCTTACAGTTTCATCCATATCTAGAGGGGTTTCCACCACCCTCCTTTCATCAGATTCTTCGTCTCTATTGTGGGATCCATCCCCCACTTCGTGACACGTCACCATCCTTTAGTCTTGGATTTTTCTCATGATTCACTAACTGCTCGAGTGTTGACAAAAAAACTTATTGTTAGCTAACAATATATCAGTTTATGAACAATGCATGTTTCAATTTATTAAATGCATACACAGAGTAGAAAGTTTCACTCTTTTCTTTAATAACATTTTTAACCAGACTTTTAAGAAAGAGGCAAGGTAGGGTGACACTCCTTTAAAAGTACTCTAAATGGCATTTTTAAGTGACTTGTCCGTAAGCCCAAGTAGGCCAAGTGTTGTAACCATGCTCTTATACCATTTTGTCACACACCCACAACGAGGCATAAATAATTTTCACTTTTTCTTAACTCTCTTTAGTTTCCCCTTTCTTCTATTGCAGGTTCTTCCAATCCGTGATGCTTTCCTAAGCCACTTTTTGAAGGGTTTGAGAAATAGGTGCTATATTTCCATGCTATCCCCTTCCTTCATATGTCCTCAAGATGTGACCACACTCTCCCGTGATCCAACGGTCTTGATCTCCTCTCTCGCGAATCGAGATTTCACGTTTCCCGACTTTGGAGGTTGGTTGACCTCTATTTCCCCGATTCCTGATTTCCCAATATTTGCTTTCTAGATGAACGGTCTGGATCCCTCCTTCGATCAACAACTATGATCCTTTTGTGAACTTATACTTCGTGAGTTGCGAGTCAATGAAACGTTGACTTCTCGCCACACGTCCCTTCTCGATGGACGACTAGGATCAAATCGCGGCTTCTCATATCAAGTATTTGGATGTGAGTCAACCCTGACTCTTTCGATCCCCAAAATCATGACGGCGTTAGATAAATGGTCCACGATCTCTCATGATCCGACGATCCAGATCCTTTCTCACTAATCAGGTCTTTCCCGATCCCCAATTTCCCGAAATTTGCCCGCTTCAAATCAACAGTCCACAATCCTCCGTGATCCAACGACTGTGATCAAATCGTGATTTTTTGTTTCGCGAGTCATCACAACTCTTGCCTTTGATTTTCCCGATGTGCGAGTCAGCGAAATGTTGATCTTTCACCACGTGTCCTTCCAAGCACCAATGGCTAGGATCAACTTCACTTTTTTCCTTGCGAGTCTTTCAAAGTTTGAATCCTCAAATTCTCAGATCTACTGCCATCTATCTACCCTGACAATGGATGGTTACGATGATTTCAGAACTTCAGGACTTGACAAAGTCCATTCTCTTGTATAATTTCGAAGGGTTTAACTCTCGTGCACCTTTCGTGGATCGAACGACTGTTGGTCCTCGCACTTAGATATGACAACCCAAATCTGATCTCCTCCTGCGTGCTCTTCTAATTGTCTGGGTGTGAATTCCCACAGTCCAGATCTCTCACAGTGCTCGATCCAACGGTCACTACTCCTCCTCCTGAGCTTTCACTTTCTTCCCTAACTTGGAAGATTTGAAATGTTCTGAAGGCCTTCGCCCTTGATCTACCTCCTATGAACCTTGATATATGGGTCTCTACTTCTGCTTTCCTTTTGAAGCTTATGAACTTGAAACAAGTTCGCCTCTTGGACCTCATTTGCGCTCTTAAAAAGCGCTTATCTCTTCTGAGCTTAGTTCTTAGGGGATTTTGAATTCCCACATACTCTTGTGTTAATATTCTCGCGTCAGATCAATGGTCCATGCCCTTCCTTGACACAACGGTCTAGTTCACATCACAACTTCAGATTTCAAAAGTTTAGTCGTGCCAACATGCGGATCTCGCGATGTGCGAATCCCCGATCTCGCCAATCCAACGGTCAAGGAGGGTCCCGATAGATCCTTAGATCTAAGGTCCAGATCACGTCACAACTTCAGGTTTTGAGAGTTTAGTCATGCCAACGTGTGGATATCCCAATTTGCGAATCCCCGATCTCGCTAATCCGACTGTCAAGGAGGGTCCCGATATATCCTTAAATCTACGGTCTAGATCACATCACAACTTCGGGTTTTGGGAGTTTAGTCGTGCCAACGTGCGAACCTCCCGATGTGTGAATTTTCGAAGACTGAAGGATTCAAGGCATTAATGCCTGCACCCCTTCTTCACATCTAACAGTCACGACAGATCCTGGGTTCTCCCGAATGGACATCATCTGTTCATATTCTAAACGAAAGGATATTCCCTTTTGATACTTGAACCTCAGTATTCTTCCTGAGCTTTTTTGGCTCTGAAGGACTTAAGAGTTTTTCACTCTTTCTTTTGAACGTATTGCTTGGAAGCATTCTTCCATGCACTCCTTATGTTCCTTCCTCAACTCTAGGACTTAAGATGGTCTCGGTCTCTACCCACCTTGTAGAGACTCGGTACATAACTACAATACCTCTCCTAAGCTTATTAGACTCCTTCCTCGCAGTGATTGCGAGGTTCAACCTCCATAATTAGGGAAGTACTCATGTGACTCTAAGATAGTGACGAAATTCTCTGGGAAAGTGCTTCCGAGGAATTAAACTAGAGCATAAGGAAATCAAGTAGATATGAAAGTTCCCAAGGAACAAACACATACTTTTAACTTAATCATTCAATAGCGAAACCATTATAAGCATATAAATACAAGTCATGCATTCATTATTTCCAATTCAAAGCACGAGGCATAAAAACACTTATCAAAACCATAAGACATGATGTGATTGCTGAGAGGGGTGCTCGTTTCCACCCAACCATAGGCTCAGTCACTCCCAATGGATTTATCACTAGCCACCCCCGAGCTTAGGTCACGATGCTTTGAGATTCAATCTCTCACTTCCAGCTCAACGGAAGTTAGGGACGAAGGTTACTCTCTGTCTCCCTATACAGGAATAGATGAGGATGAAGGTTACACTCCTTCTTCTGACTCAGTCTCTATTCTATGTGATCAAAACTCACTTTCACTTTCAATCCTTCCTCGTACTTGAGAGTTTCCACTTTCGTCTTTGCATTCTTTGCAGGCCCTCTCCTCTACCCACACCATGCTTCCTTTCTTTCCTTCCTAAAAAATATTGCGTTTGGCTCAAACTCCCAGTCCGTGGTCAGGTCTGGAAGCCTTATAGATGGGTGGTCTGCCCCATCCCCTCATTAACTCTTGAGGAGGCCTTCCCACCTACCAACTTGACTATAATTCATTTCGGGTCAAAGGGTTGTTCTAATCTCGAGCAATTAAAACCAGCATGGTACTAGTTTGGTGGAGGTTAACGCAACCATTCTCAGTCCCCTCCATTGTCTTTTCATTAGCAATCGTGGTCTCTCTTATCACATCCCCTTTTTAGTAGTCATGCAACACATTTCCATTATCTATTAAAATAATAGGATTTACATTCATCGACCTTCATACAAAGGTCCACCAAATCAAACATTCACACTTTGATTTTTCCATAGTTCCTGGCCAATAAAGTTGTATTCACATACTGGGGGAAATAGGGTGTTACACTATGCCTACATTTGTTTCCAACCCAAGGATATGAACCTATTTTCACTTTGTCATGTTTTCCCACTTGCCATATCAACCAATTTCCCACTAATTGAAATGATGAAAGTACAACTTTCCACACATTTGAGGAAATATGTATTCACTTAACTAGATTTATCATAGGGTAAAATTATGTGCATAAATGTGTTATATAGTTTGGTACAGGTAGAAGAAATATTTATGTTTATTTCAAATTTGTTAATATTTGTACATTTTGATTATAAAAGTGTTCTAAAATTCTGTGCATAAATGTGTTATATAGTTTGGTACAAGTAGAAGAAATCTTTATGTTTATATTTATGTTTATTTTAAATTTCTTAATTAGTAAATTTAGATTTTAGATTTGATATGTTCGCATTTGTTTTGGTCCAGTTTAGATTTAAAGACAATATTTTATTGTCTGGTAATAGTTCTGGTCTATTGTTTCCCCACATAATTTATTAAGTGGTTTAATTCAAATAAATTTATGCATAGAAATATTTTTCATTCTTTCGGTTATATTCAAATATTATTTGACGAACATCATCTTAATCTTTTTAATAAATTATATTTCTTGTAAATATAAATCTATTCTT
>ML796210.1:278492-291912 GCA_009831015.1 Picea engelmannii
CACCATAAATTTTGTGACAATTAAGACTCACTCAATTGCATCTTCTTCAAAATATATATCCCATTAAAACTCACATTACTATGTTTACAATAGGTTATGATGCACTTACATTTGAAATTATTGTCATGATTGCTCTCAATCAAGGTGAATTTCCACCTTATAGGACTATATTTTATCTAGATGTATAACTCCAACTAAGCCTCATAAATATTACATTTTCTCTACCTCATCTTAATTTATATTAGGAATACGAACAACCCTCATACCCATCCCATGTAACATGACAATAAAGGAATTAGGATAAAAACTCAATGACATAAACAATGCTAATGGGTAGTTTATCAATGGCATATAATCCATGTTCATGCAAGACCCTCACCTCGTCGTGATTAAAACATGTTGATGTTATTAGTGGGTGTGTAAGGTTATGAAGATTAAACTCTTTGTTTTGGGGATTCAAATGCATTGCATTATATGTGGTCTTAGTGGATCCAACCAAAGGAAACTTTTAAGGAATCTTAAAGAAATGTTATAATACGTTTTTTTAATGGATCCAACCATAGGGAACTTTTAATGAATCTTAAACAAATGTTATAAGGAATATATATGTGGTCTTAGTGGATTCAACCATGTTCAAAGAGTATGAACATGCTATTGAGTTAATTTTGGGTAGTTATCCACTCAATGTTAGACTTTATTGCTTTCTATATTCTCAAAAGAGTGAGACAAAGTAAATGGTTAAAGACATGTTAGAAGTTGAAATCATGCATCTCAACAAGAATGTATTCTCTTCTCTAGTGATCTTAGTAAAAAAGAAGGATAAGTCTCAAAGGATGGTCCTAGACTATAGGGAGTTTAATAAATTGCGCTTAAAGATAAGTTTCTCATTCCTACCATTAATAAATCATTAACTTGTATTTGTAATCCCCTTGCTTGTTGTTTTTCTGAATTGATTTCCCTTGGCGAACCCAACTTCTGATTTCAATGACTTCTCTGTGTGGGTTTTATTGATTATTATGAAAATATTGTGGTTTTATATTCCATCCCTTATCCCTTTAGTCATCAATCTGGGCTTGAGCAGTCGACCATGAGCCGAATCGACAGTCGTCACTTCAGTGTTTAAAGACCTATAGATTCAAATGCCTTGCTTTTCTGTGCATGAATGATGAGTGAAGGATAATAATTTGCCCTGCTGTCTATCCCTTACTTATCTCTGAGTTGATTGATTCATGGTTGAATGTTTAGTCCTTGCGCCTTCTTATGAACGAGTACCTTTGAGGCTTGATTGATTAAAGCTCTGATTTCTCTCTGCATTTTTAATTTCTTGAACTTGGGTACATCTCTGCATTTTTATTGATAAACTCTGCATTGTGAATGATAAATCTCTGAGTTGAATGACAATCCCTTGGCGAACCCAACTTCTAATTTCAGTGACTTCTCTGTGTGGTTTTATTGATTATTATGAAAAGATTGTGTTTTCATCTTCCATCCCTTATCCCTTTAGTCATTAGTCTGTGCCTGAGCAGTCGGCCATGAGCCGAATCGACAGTCGTCACTTCGGTGTTTAAAGACCTATAGATTCAAATGCCCTTCTTTTTTGTGTATGGATGATGAGTGAAGGATAAGAATTTTCTCTGCTATCTATCCCTTACTTATCTCTGAGTTGATTGATTCATGGCTGAATATTTAGTCTTTGCACCTTCTTATGAACGAGTACCTATGTGGCTTGATTGATTAAAACTCTGATTTCTCTCTGCATTTTTAATTACTTGAACTTGGGTACATCTCTGCATTTTAATTGATAAACTCTGCATTGTGAATGATAAACCTCTGAGTTGAATGGAAATCCCTGCGTTCTGGATGATAAATCTCCACTCGCATTTTCAAATAATTTATCTCTACGAACAACTTAATACTCTTTGCGTTTTTAATATCACCTCTGCGTTTTTGGTTATTTATTTCTCCCAACGAATTTCCCTAATAATCTCAGTGTTTTGATGATCACTGCTGCCAAGTCACAGTCATTTCAAATATTTTGTATTTTATAAAAATTTCATAAAAATTTCAAACTGTTCAAGTTTTTATTTCAAACGTTTTTTATTTTATAAAAATGACAAATATTTAGGAATTAAATTTATAAATCCATTTTTACATATGTAATATTAGAGTATCATAAGTTATAAATATTATTTTACAGATTGTTGATTCTGGAATTCCTTGTTGTACATTACTGTCTATCTTATAATTTGTAAAGGAATATATTTGCAAAATATACATACACTGGAATTTTTTTAAAACATACATATTTAAATTTAATAAATATATTATAAACATACATATTTAGACATTAATCAATAATTTATAAACATACATATTTGGTCTCCCACTCTGGTGTTGTTTTGCAATTGTAGTGACCCTTTGACTAAAGGAATAATTATAACAAATACTTCATTGTGGATAATAAAGTCTAATATCGACATAAAAGAGTTTACAAACTGCAAAAAACCATCATTGGTGACATGTTCTCATACCATAGGCAACCACTCAATGTTTGGGAGAGCAACATGATGGCTAGTCATTCACCATCCTAGGCTTAAAATAACCTAGATGTGAGTAGTTTTGATGGATTAACATATGGATCAAGTGAGACTGGTACTTGAATGACCTGGTACCCCTAAAATCTAAAAAATGTTGGTGCATTGTATTTGCCAAGAACTTGCAGAAGTCAAACCTTATGAAGGTTTGATTCTTGGGGTGTGGCAAGGCTGCTAGGAAATAATATGTTACAATGTAACATATACTTACATTGTAATATGTTATGACATTACATTGTAATATGTTATCGAAAATCTGCATTAATATAGCACAACAAATAGAAAACAAATAGTGAAACATAGGTAGTATATTCATTGTAGTCATTCCCTCAACCTCCAGAATAGATACACTTGTGTAGATTTGGTTTTTCCTTGAAATTCATCTGATCAACATTTAATGTAATATGCTTGGCGTTTTAGTCAGCAACTGACTAAATTTCACTTTTTTCAGTCTCTAGAACAACCAAATTCAACACTCACTTTTGATATGGTTTCTCTTCCAAACCATACTCTTATCATAGTAAAATGCTCAAAAAGAAACCAGTCTCCCACTTTGGTGTTGTTTTGCAATTGTAGTGACCCTTTGACTAAAGGAATAATTATAACGAATACCTCATTTTGGATAATAAAGTCTAATATAGACATAAAAGAGTTTACATACTGCAAAAAACACTTCATGGGATTGTTTGAATTGTAGGTCTTGCCATCAAGCTCTATGTGAATGCTTGGTGTATTTATAAATTTCTTCCTCAAACTTCTTCAAAAAATCTATCACATAGATTTTATCTACTATCAAATCAATCATTTTGGAAATAACATTTGAAGAATGTGGAGCCGTGTTGTTGATATATTCATATCTTTTCCAATTGACTGTTATATTAGAAAATGATTGATCATTCATATCAATATGATACTTTGAGTGAAACAAACTTAGATTTACACAACGATCACATTTCTTTCCACCAACACATTTTTTTTTGTAAAATAAATTACACCTTCTCTTTCACATAGAATTTCAGATATAAAAGCACATAATGTGGAAGGAGGAGGTGAACTTGGCCATAAATTTTTACCAAAAAAAAAAAAAAAAGTGTCGTAATACAACTCAAATTCCACGTGATAACGACAACAACAAGTGTCATGAACAGTGATGGGTCTACCAAACCATGGTTTTTGTTGCACAAAAGTATTGATGGAAATTTTAACTTCTTTGTGCTCTTATTTGAACTTATTGAACAATTCTATTTGTGTCATTGACAATATATGTTTTGGATGTTCTTCATATTGTTTTCGTGCTATTCTTCGTCGCAACACATCCCTTGTATGTGGTGAAACACAAGATTCTTCCAACCAACAATTATGGGCCAATTCTTTAACATTTTTTGCAAGTCTATCTTTGCAGGGTTGTCTAGAAATCACTGTCCAGCAAGCCAGTTCATCATTTGCATCTATTTGCAATCGAAATTTTATATGTTTGTGCAATGTTTTTCTTGACGTTCCTGTCGTTTTTTCCATGTGTCGTGTCAAACGATATTTTATATTGCTAGATGAAACAGCTGTTGTTTGTATCGCTCTACGTGCAACACTGACATCTTTTTTTCAAGATTTTCCAAAAGATTTTAATAGACTAGTTATATTTTCAAAGACATTCTGTTTCACCTTTGTATCTTTTGTCGACTTTTGAATACCCAATAATGATGTAGCCTCTTTTAACTTTCTTGACTTTATTATACAACGTAAAAGTTGAGCTTGTACTATTACTAATTCATCTTTGAAAAAAGTATTATACATATTCTTAGTTCGATATCTTATATAATGCTTAGCTTTTTTCTTCCCAAATTTGTCAGTATCAACATTTTCTAATATTTCATCATCAACGTTGATAGATTATCCTACATATTTCAATTTAACGTTTATATTAAAAAACAAAACCCGAACATAAATTCACTAAACTATATATACAAGTGTTCATCTTGTATTATCTAAATTTATGTACATACCTATAGGTGATTCGTCTTCTGCTTCAATTTCGATTTCAAAATCTTCTGCTTCAATTTTGGTTTCAATGTCTTCTTCGACATTATCAGACAAATCTATTTATGTTTTTTGAAAAACATCAAATTGCAATTACAATCAATTATATTAAACAATATTTTAAATTTGAATTCTATACTTTTAATATAAACAATATGTGCATGCATACTTGGTTGGACTTCTTCTTGTTGAAAATCTCTATTTACATTATCATCATTTATTTCTTCAATATTTGCACGTTCTCGTTTCTTTCTCCAATAATGCTCTTTACTTTGTTCGTTTTGGTGAGTATTATCTTGAGTGCGATCAAATTTTCTCTCACGCAAACTTTTGTTTCCCATGACTTTTATAGTTATTTGTAAAAGATATGCTCAACAAAGACTTCACCTTGAAAAAATCCTCAACATTTATCTTTCAACGTATAAATTGTTATTCCAATAAAAAATTGAACAAACATCAATTACCTTATTCAACAAAAACAAAAAATATGATTCAAAACTTTGTTTAGGTGCTCTAGAAAACCATCAAACAAGCGATGAATTGTGTTAAATGTGTTTGGCCGAAAGTGTATTTATACGATTTGGCACGAAATGAAATGATACGATGTGTCTTTTCATTTTTTCCAACTGACGTAATTCGCTCAACAATCTTTCGGCTGAAACAAGGTTTTTTCGGTCAAAAACCTTGGAAACCGTTTAGTTTTTACGGTTTCCGTTAGAATTTAGTTTTTTGGCCGAAAGAGTATTTTTTCAGCCGAAAGATTATTTCGGTTGAAAACTAAAAATTGGGACTGTATTCAGAAACCAAAGAATTCCCCCAAGCTTACATGAACTTTGGAGGTTGTGGACTCCTGCAAATACTCATAATTTGGTTTCAGAAATGACACCAGCATTTGCAAAATTGAATCTGCTTTCAATTCCTATAATTTGTTTTCATTTTCATTATTTTTATCTAATTTTATTTAATTAAAAAAAAATCACCGCATAATATTTTCAGCAGACATTATGATTTAGTGAAATGAAATATCCGTATCTCTAAAAATACACAGTGAAAAATTTAGAAAAAATATATATTCATAATCCTTAAACTGTTCTTTTCAAAAGGGTATATTTAGATTTTACTTTAAAGTAAAAATTAAGATATATACAAGGTGTGGGAAAACATGTGTTTAAAATCTGCAATGTTTTCATCTTGGTCAACTTAAAAAAATTCTAGAAATTATAATATTCATCCGTTAGATTCAAAATTATAGTCATAATAAAATAGAGTCTCTGTAGATTGTTGAAGTATATTTCGTTTCTTAAAAACATAATTTTAATAATAGATACATTGTTGTGGGAAAAAATAACTCATTATCATTCCTTTCATGTTTAAGGAACATACTGTTAAACAATTATCAAATTGACATATCAAATCTTAATAAAAAAAAAATTGAAAAATAGTCATTGGAAAGCTAACAAAATTATTCACAAGTTTTGTTTTTACTGTAAAGTGAAATTATGAATAAAAAAAATACTTTTGTATGCCAGAAGTTGAAGAACTTGTGAAAATACAATTTTTTTTCTCATAAAACAAGCAAAAGTGTTACCCATCTTCATGATTTTACTCGCCTGTAGATTGCTCTGGGGAAATGGGAATGTAAAGAGTATCAGAATGGTTCGATGAATTTAGGTGGTCCGGTTCCATATGCAGCAGCCACGTGGCCAACCCCTCTGCTTTAGCTGTGTTTTTTCAGTCTTCTTTTCCTTTGGTACATTTTGGTCCTGTGGATCTTCTTTAGCACAAGGATCATGGAGCCACTTGTTGTCGATTCTCCCTTAATGGATTATATTTTTGTATAATTTTGTTGATATTGTATATTCCCCTTGAGAAGAGGGCATGCTATTATCTGGGTGCTTTTTCTATGTAAGTTGGTCACTTCCAGCAGTCCTACTTACCTCTAAGGATCAGAGGGGGACTTGTAATTTTTTGATAGGATCTTGTGCCCTTTTTGAAAGTTCTATGGTACTGGCGCTCAAATACATGGATACATGTATATGCATAATGTAAATTTCTTTTCTCCGACGGATGAAATAAAATTTACGCTTTTTTCTTCGGGAAAAAAAAATAAATCTTGTATTCTCTCTACAATATTGTGTGCTTTTTCACTTCATTCCTAATGAAATTTGTATCATTAAGATTAGATAATTCTTGAAGGTGGATAATTTGGAAAACCCCAAGAGAATAAATTTATTCTCAGATCCGCTAGATCAAAATTGGGAACCAACCCATAAAGGTTTTTATCAAAGCTCTTAATATAAAGGAGGCCTTCGAAATATAAGATCCATAAAGACTTTGGCTTGATGGGTAGCCAACCATGAGGGCCTTGAACTTGAATTTGTTAACCACTAGCATTTTTTTTTTCTAAATCAAGGTATGATTAATGCACATAGGGTGGCCATGTTGATACACTTAGCCCTTGTCCCTCAAAAGGTGTATCTAAAAGAAGAAAGAGTGCGCCACTAGGATTTGACTTTTCCAAAGTTGAGAGAATCCCTGATAGCAATGATCAATGACAAGTTAGTCTATTTTGATAGGTACCTATCTGAATTTTTCAGGGTCACATGGGATTTTGTTGGGAATGACCTTCTCTGTTTATAAAAGGGATGCAATTTACAAATGTGTTCAATGTCTCTCATTAACATGAGATTCATTAAGTTTATTCCTAAAGAAATTGACCTAGAGTCGATTACCAACTTGAGACCGATAACCCTCCTTAATGTCTCTTATAAGATTATAGTCAAATATAATTTATCTTTGCAACTTCACTATACCTTGGCATAAAACATTAGACTGGAAAAAATGGGTTTCATTAGAGGATAATATATACTTGATAATGTTGTGGTTGTTTTGGAAGGTATGGAATGGGTCAAATACCTCAGGTTGAAGGAGTTTTTCATTAAACTTGACTTTGAAAATTCCTATGAACGTGTGGAGTGGTCTTTCATCCTAGCCATGTTGCATGCTATAGGGTTTGGTCATTTCTTTGTTTGAGTCCTCGTGATTCTCTGCTATGATGATTCAAATCACATGCAAGTTTATTGGATTTTATGCTACACGTGATGATAATAAAATAAAATGCATGTAAGTATGCTTGCAATATTAAATGATGTTATTTCTTGCAATTCTAACTAAAACTACTATGTGTTGCTAAGAGTGTTAAATATAATGGAAATAATACATTTGTGTGATTAGTTTTTGTTGACCCAAAAATTAAGTTTGGGTTCAATATGGTATTCTTCATTGGCCTAGTTTTCTAATATAATAGGAGAGTTGCTTTGATTGGCTTTTCAAAGACTAATTTAAAATAAGAAGACAATAGGAGTCATCATCATCATCAAGGTTTTGTCACATCAAACGAGTATCATAGAGATAGATTTGTTTTCTATTTCAGTTGCACAGTGACTTATCAAAGAGTAGGATATTATTGGTCATTAGGATCAGTTCACCTTGACTAGGTCAAAGTGGGATACAATGTTTTTGTTTTCTCACTAGTAAGGCCTCACATACAAAACTTGAGTTAGGCCCTTCTTAGAGAGGGCATCAACCTCCCTATAGACATGCCAAATGGAATAGGCGTCAAAATCAATAAGAATTCTAAATATTTCTTCAATCAGAGGAACAAGAAGAATGTTATGGCATCGATGGGATTTATGGATCCAACCGATAACTAGCAAGGAGTCTCCAAAAATCTGTACAGAGAAATATTTTTATCCACAACAAAAAGAAGAAGGAGTTTTAGAGCTATTAGTTCTATGCTATTGTTTATACCCATCCCAAGACACATAGTGATTTTAAAATAGTGATTTTGTGCGAGGAAGAGGACAACTCCTCCTCCACAACTCTCTCCACTCTCTCCACTTTTCTGAGAGGCCCCATCGAAAAAATCCCAAGGCTAAATCTGATCAATAACTTTTTCAAATATTTGCCTAGGTCTTCTCACCTCTTTCTCTTGGGGGAAATGTGTCAAAATGTTGATCCCTTGGGCTACTACAAGTTCAGGAAGGGACAATTTCTCTTTGAAAATTGCAACATTTTTGGCAAGCCATATTCCCCATATTAGAATCAAAGGCATCATTTTTATACCTTTAAGTGTGGGAATTGACAACCAAGCTTTCCAAGCTTCCTCAACCGAGTCTCCTTCCCATCGATAATAAAGCTCTAAGATTTTGGCACATTCCTTCCATCATTGGCAAGAAAAAGCACAAATTATGAAAAGATGATTGATGGACTCTTCGTCACTCTTACAGAGAGTGCACCATCCTGGCCCATTCACCTTAAGTTTTTTCATTCTATCCCACGTGGGGACCCTTTTCTTGATCAGACACCACATAAAAAGTTTTTCCTTTAGGGGGAATTTGACCTTCCATATCCCTTTCCACCACCAAGAAGGTTCTTGTTGTTGGAGCTCAATGATAATATGTGAATATCCCAGCTTAGGAGAATATTCCCCAAAGGGTGAAAGCTGCCACACCAATTCATCCTCCATATCAAAGATTCAGATGTGTGTCCTTCGATGGGCTTCAATGTATTGGTCCCAAGCTTTAATGAAGAGATTTCCTAGCCCTACCTGAGCCGCATCCTTCCAACCTTGACCCCAAATGTTTGTTGTTTCTATATCTAAAACTTGGTTTAGATAGTGGATATCATTGTCATTCAAAATATGTATATGTTATTGCTAATTGAGTTTGAGATTGATAATTTTTCCTAGAATATTATCTCCTTCACAGCATGTTCATGATATCCACAGAGGTTAGAGCACCCAACAATATATCACTGGAACCCAGTTGGACTCAATCCATGTTTTCTTGACTCAATTTGGGCACCCAATATTTTGGCCTTTGGGGAGGCCATCCCTAGATTAGTTTTGAGTTATGAAACCCTCCCATATTAGAAAAGTATATGTTCAAGTTTACTAGGTAAGATTTCATCAAAATTGAATACAATTTGCAAAATTTTCAATGTTGACCATGTTACCACTCAAACTATCGCTAAAGGGAAAGTCCTACCTTGCATAGGAGAGCCTATGGGCAATTGCTAGGAAAGAGACCCACTATCACTTCAAAGGCCTTGCCTCTTCACTTTAAGGCTAAGGAAGGGGCTTCCTAACCTAAGGAGGGTGTTCCTAAGGGTCAAGCTTAAGCTAGGTCGTGTAGTCAAGAAGGCAGGTTCTTCTAACTTGACTCGACAAAGAATTTGTTAACTTAATGATAATCACTCTCAAGGATAAACAAGAAAACATGAATAGGTACATCAATAATTAGGCTCACATATATTATATGTGAGCCTGCTCACATATATTATATGTGAGTAGACTCACATATAATATATGTGAGCCTGCTCACATATAATATAATTATGGAACAAGCTTCAAAAGTGTTTGTCTTATACCAATGTGCTCATTCAATTTACTTGGAAACATCAAAGGTAGATCGTGTTCAAATATATCATGAAATGCAAATGACAATGTGAAACATGCATTCATTCATATAACACAACACTACTCATCAATGGGATCAAGACTATTTAATTCTTCATTCAACACATCATAGCATCGATTAATGTCATCATCAAGAAATCATGTTAATGAAATTGTGTTTGCAATAATGAACCCAAAGAGTGCCAATGGTTATGTTGTGTACAAGATACATTGATGGTAGAGTTAAAACATCAGGACACCATGATTAACATGAGCAACAATTGTGCCATTAATGCATTGTCTTGACCATAGAAGCATAGATTTAGAATGCACTTGGATTATGAAACAAAGATCAATCCCACATGTCAAATGATAGTGAGCCCTCGAGTTGTATTTATCACTGCGTTTAGAATGTAAAATTCATATGCTGATGATACTCAATAAAACCACGAAAATAACAACAATCACAGTATACATATCATCTTACAGTATTGAGTATTTTATAATGAAATAGGGCAATGATAATTCTACAAGTTTCTTATCAATTTGAAGTGATGAATTTATCAATGTTTGCTATAGTTATAAGGACTGTATGGTAAAGATGTGCCATCAATGAATTTAGAGCGATTATTGTTAAATATATTGTATCCTCAACAGACTAACCGTACACTTCCAGCTGTACTAGACAGTTGTACTTTCTATTTTTGTCTTGCTTGAGCATATATAGCTCAACCATCTTACATTGTAACTATCTTCTGTGTTCTGTACTTCTTCATACATTTGAATATACTATTCTTTTCTCTCTGCATTTCTCTTTGCTCCACAATTTATCATGGTATCAGAGCTACAGCAGTAAGCCTCTTCACACAGTCGGGAGAGCAACTCGATCCTCACAGCGCAGAGCCTCACAGATCTTGAGAGCACGCGTCACAGAATTTTCACAAGGTTTGGAAAGCTGTCTGCAATACTCTTTAAATATTGTCGTAAGAAGCTTGCGGAGGAAGCAGAGATAGCAGGAGAAGAAACTTTAAAGAAACCTGCACAGTTTTTCAAAGAACCATCAAAGATTGACGCAGAAGAGCTGCAGAACGAAAGAAGCTTAAAGAACTTGAAGATTTCACTTCTATTCGTTAAAGATTCAAGCAGAAGGCAGAATTGTTTAAAGATTCTAGGAAATCGCTCTCATCAGTCAAAGATTCAAGCAGATCACGAAGAAATCGTGAAATTCTCTCAAATCATTGAAAGATTCATGAATCTTTCTTCCACAGATGTAAAGAACGCATCTCAGGCGCAAAGAACAGCCATTGAAGCCGTGCAATTCGTCCTGCGAATGGTTCCAAGGCGGGAAACCAGACCAGAAGGGACGAGGAGAGCGCCGAAAAAGGCGAAAGAATTTCAGCCGTCAGATATTGAACACAGGCCCGACAGCCGTTAGATCAGTAAGAAGTTGCACGACAATTAGTCGTGTGGAGCGCATAGGAGGTTTTTTCACTTGAGAAATTCCGACGTCATCTTGACCGTTCATCAAGAGACACGTGGCGAGATCCTATTCCATCGCAAAATCGGGAATCGGGAGTTGGACGAGCGAAAGAATCTGCTCTCCAAAAACTTCGATACGCGAAATCGCGAAATCCCGAAATGATCACAGCCGTCCATTTCAGAGGACAGGTGGCAGCAGATCAACGCATCGTCATATCGACATTTCAGAGTTCGGGGTTTCAAGTTGTCAAAGAAATTTGACATCGCAACTCACGAAATCGTGATACGCGATATAGCGATACGATCTCAGCCGTCCGTTTGTCAGGACACATGGCGAACATCGTAGCGCCCGTCGGCAAATCGACATTCGGGGTTTCAAGCTGTCAAATATATTTGACATCGCAACTCGCGAAATCGCGATACGCGAAATCCCGATCAGATCTCAGTCGTCCATATCTCCTGGACACGTGGCAGACATCGAGGGCACCGTCAGCGTATCGGCATTCGAGGTTTCACGTTGACAGAGATTTGGCGCATCGCAAGTCGCGAAATCCCGAGGCTGAATCAGGACCGTCCATTCTTCAAGGACGCGTGGCGCAAATCCGGCGACTCGGAAAAAGTCCCGAAGAGGAAAGCGCCATCGACACATCGGGATTCGGGAAATCGCGAAACCTGAGAACAAGTGTTCGGGTTTTCTTTCCAGTGAAATTCCCGATGCAAATATAGCCATCCATCGGTTCAGGACGCGTGGCAGAGATCGAAGCTTTCGGGAAAAGTCCCGATAAGCGACTTCATTGGTTTTTCGGGATTCGGCATTTCGCGGATCCTGGAGACAAGAGGTCCGGGACATAACCTATCGCGAAATCGCGAGGAGAGATCACGACCGTCCATCTGTTGAGGACGCGTGTCGCAGATCGGAGCCATCGGGAAAAGTCCCGATAGGACAACGCCATCGGAATATCGACGATCGCGAAACCGAGGAGACAGACAACCTCGACATCAGAAATCGGGAAATCCCGATTCGCGATACCCCGATACGATCTGGACCATCTGATCACTACAGATCTGGACCGTTGAAAAGTCCAAAGGTGATTTTTTTGCATTTCAGCGATTTGTAAGCCAAAGAAACGGGAAAAACCCGTAGCGCTTTAAAAGAAAGACGTGTGGTCACATTGCAAGGAGACCGAAGGGCCAATTCAAGCCCGATAAGCTCCTATTGGCCATCGGCAAATCGACGTTTATGAGATCGGAGGTAAATACAAATTTTTTTTCCCTCTCTTTTTCCTGAATTTTTTTTTTAAAATGGCGTCAACTAGCAATCTCGACCCGACTCAGGGTCCGATTCTTCTTGGTAAGAATTACGAATTCTGGTCTCTTCGAATGAGGTCGTTCCTGCAAGCACAAGAGTGCTGGGAACCAATGGATCTTGGATATGTGGAACCAGATCCAGCAGCCCTCACTGCCATGACAAATGCCCAGAGAATTGCTCAGGCAACTCTGAGGACCAAAGAAAACAAAGCGAAATTCTGGATACAGATTCTGTGGATGATTCGATTTTTTCGAAAATCACAGGCGCTGGTACTTCCAAACAGGCCTGGGACATCGTCAAAACGTCCTACCAAGGAAATGACAGGGTAAAAACAGTTAAACTGCAGACCTTGTGGACGCAATTTGAGACTCTAAGGATGACAGAGTTTGAAACAGTGGATCAGTTCATGACCAGAGTCATGGGAATCGTGAATCAGATCAGACTAATTGGTGAAACCATCACTGATCAACGAATTGTTGAGAAAATTCTCAGAAGTCTTCCCAAGAAATTTGAAATGGTTGTCATAGCCATCCTTGAATCCAAGGA
>ML796210.1:312787-325361 GCA_009831015.1 Picea engelmannii
GATTAAAAAAATAAAAATCAAAATAAATTCCAAGTAATACGAATTAATGGAATATATATATATAATTGGTTGAGAGAATTAAGTATAATGAAATATATAAATTGGTGTGGATGGTTATGTGAGAGAAATGGTCTTAAACCAATTTGAGCAATCCTCCCTAAAGAATTTTGAAGATTTCGAAATTAAATCTCCAAGATGACCTGGACGTGTCATGATTATGTTCTAGATCGAAGAAGTGCTTATATAGAATCTCCATATCCTATAGGTCACTTCGTGAGAGGGGAATTTGAACCGATGACCTTAGCCTCCATGGCCTTAGACTCCCTTTCACATCTAAATGAGACGGTGGGGAATGCGTAAAGGTATTACATCGACAATCACAACTAGAGCAGTGTGCAGACTTCATGAGGCTTCTAATGGATATTTAGAAGCTCGATGTAACACATGTTTTTTTAAGAGAGGATCTTGTTGGTATCCATCAAGAGTTGCAAAGAATGCATGCTCAAATGACAACTATTCAAGGTAGCAAAGAGAAGCAAAAAAGGCCTAATTAAAAAAAAACAAATATGGAAGCTAAACTTCACATTAGTGAGACTTTGAAAGGTGAACTATCAGAGACTCCCTCAACATTCGCTTCTTCCACCTCTACAAAAGTGTTTGACACCTCTTTGACACTAGCCCTTGGTGCACCTTCGACACTTCCATCCGTTTCTGCCATATCTACTCCATTTGAAAGCACCCATTTTGGAAGCACTTCCTTTGATGGACAACATGGAGGTAGTAAGAGAGGACACATAAGAAGAAGAAGAAGTTCAAGGCAAGGGGCTAGGTATAATCCCCGCAGGAGACCCAATGTTCATTGTACCCATTGCAGAAAGAATGGGTCACATGAAGTGAAAGACTGTAGAGGCCCATGGGAGAAGATAAAAAAAGATAGACAAAATAAAAAAGATGATAAAGGTAAAACTGCATAACCAACGAAAGGTAAAGCACCCGAATCTACTCATTACGTTGTTTCTCATTGCAATATACGAGTAACTGAATATTTGTTTAGTACTTTATTTTCTTCTTGGAGAGATGCAAGGATTCTTGACACAGGTGCAACCTCCCACATGACATTCCAAAGAGACTTCTTCAAAGACTTCAATGACAATGTAGATGACATAGTTTATTTTGCAGATAAATCAAGTCTCAAACCTTTGGGAATGGGCACCATTAGGCTTAATTTTCATGGACTCCCGTATTTTCTTCTTCATAATGTGCTCTATCTTCTTGAGCTGTGAAGGAACTTGTTTTCTTTTGTGCACATCAAACAACAAGGCCACTTTGTTCATATCTTCAGTGGAAAAGTTGAAATAAGGAAGGATTTTGAAAAAATGGTTGTCATGATCGGAATGGAAGATTGTTGAAGTTGAAAGGGACATCTTCCAATGCACAAAATGTTGCGTACCTCTCTCATCATGGTGAAGGTATAATTCCATCTAGTCTTTTTTGGCATGCTATATTTATTCATATCAATTATGATAGTCTTTATTTGTTGAAAAAGAATGGTGTTTTTGGTTTTCCTACTATTCCTAGGAAATTGAAGCAATGTGATGCTTGTATCCTTGGAAAGCATAGCAAAAAACCATTTCATGATTCTACTTCCAGAGCATGTAGAAAACTTGAACTGATAAATTCTAATTTGTGTGCCCCCATGCATGTTCCTTCTACAAATGCCAATAGATATATCAGGACTTTTATTGATGATTACACCAAGATGTGTTGAGCGTACTTGTTGAAAGAAAAATCACAAGCTTTTGAAACTTTTACAAATTTTCATGTATGGATTCAAAATGAAGCTCAATCTCGTATTGGCTCTTCAAACTGATAATGAAAGAGAATATACATCTAATGAGTTTGAAAACTATCTATGCCAACATGGGATCAAACATCAAACCATGGTTCCATACAATCCTCAATAGAATGGTGTAGTTGAAAGAATGAACAATATTATCCTAAATATGGTTCGCTCCATGATGTTTTTCAAGAATGTAAAATTGATGTTTTGGGATTATGTTATTCTATGTGCAGTTTATGTGAAAAATAGGTGTCTATCTCATGTTATTAAAAAAAATACTCCTTATGAAATGTGGTATGGCCACATTCCTTCGATGAGGCATCTCGGGGTCTTTGGTTCCACCTGTTATGCCTTGATTCCTAAGGAGCAAAGAAGCAAGCTTGATGCAAGGAGTCAGAAGTGCATCTTCCTAGGGTACTCAAATACCACCAAGGGATATCGTCTTTATGATGAGACAAACCGAAATTCATTATTTCTAGAGATGTCATCTTTCTTGAATCCTCCAAAAATGACAAAATTATTTGAGAGGGAGCTTGATCATCTGGACAGATTCACTCACGTAAAGACATATCACAAATTTGATGATGAGATTCCAAATATTTAAGGGGGGATCCCTATCTTGTGTCAATCTATGGAATCTCCTTTTTCTTTTGAAACACCATCTTCCCCTTATAAATAAGTTCCAACCACTTCATTAGAACCTGAAGTTCATTTGGATGATGTGATTGAGAGAATAAAAAAGTTGAGTCTTGATGATAATTCAACACCATCTCAATCAAATGAACAACTCATACCATCTCAGAAAGGTCCACCAAAATGGCTCATAAAAACACTTGAAAGTGTTCATCCTTATGAGGTTGAAAAGACAAGAACCAAAAGTTCCTCAAGACAAGATGGAGGTGATGTGAATAATTCAAATTCAGGTGATGTAGATAACATGGATGTTTCATATGATTATGATTTGAATTTATCTACTAAATTTGAATCAACTTCCTTTGAAGAATCCATTTCTCATGATAAATGGAAAGAATCCATGCAGAAGGAATATGATTCTCTCATCAAGAATCGGGCGTGGAAGTTGGTGGATCCTACATTTGGAACCAAATCTCGGTTGCAAGTGGGTATTCAAGAACATGTACAAATCATATGACTCACTTGATAAGCACAAAGTAAGGCTTGTGTAAAACAGATTTGCACAAAAAGAAGGTATTGATTATGAGGAGACTTTTTCCCCCACAACAAAATGGGCTACCATTCGTACTCGATTTTCCATGGAAGCACAAAATGGATGGAACATTTATCAAATGGATGTGAAGACTACTTTCTTGAATGGATAGTTGAAAGAGAATGTTTTCATGTCTCAACCATAAGGTTTTGTTGTGAAGGGACAAGAAAAGAAAGTATGAAAGTTCATCAAATCCTTATATGGCCTGAAACAAGCACCACGATCCTGGTATGAAAAGCTAACTGAGTATCTTCTGAAATTGAATTTCAAGCACTATAATCTTAACGATTCAACTCTATTTGTCAAGAAAGTTGGAAAAAATGTTGTATATATTGTAGTATATGTATATGATCTCTTGATAATAGGGAACAATGAAAGCTATATTGCATCCATAAAGAAAGAGTTGAAGAAACTATTTGAGATGGCATATTTGGGACATCTTCACTACTATTTGGGCATTGAAGTGAATCAAAATCCAAAGTACATATTCATCTCCCAAAAGAAGTATGTGGGAGAATTGTTGAACAAGTTCGGCGTGACTGAGTGTAATCCTATTTGCACTCCAATGAAAAAAAAATTGAAGCTCGCGTCAAAGGAAGAGAATGGATTTGAGGACACAACCAAGTATAGACAATTTGTGGGAAGTCTTATCTACCTTACCACCACTAGATTAGATGTTTCATTTGTTGTTGGAATTCTTTCTAGGTTCATGCAAAAACCTTGTGAAGGACATTGGTGTGTTGCAAAAAGAGTTCTAAAATACTTGAAGGGTCAAGATTTCAGACTTAAGTACTTCAAGGTAAATGACTTCAACCTGATTATATATTTTGATTTAGACTTTTTTGGGGATAAGGAAAATGGAGTATCAGCTTTAGGCTATCTCATGAGTATTGGATCAACAATTGTCTCCTAGATATCACACAAACAATTAGTTCCAACAAATTCCACACAGAGGGAGAATGTGTGGCGGTTGCAGAAGAAACGAAGGACATTATGTGGCTCGGGAAAATACTTGAAGAGTTGTAGGAGAAACAAGTGAATTCTACTCCTCTTTTAGTTGACAATACCCCTACAATCAAGTTGGCCAAGAATCCCAGATTCCATGATCAAACTAAGCACATCAAAACAAAGTATCACCTGGTTTGATATCATGTAGAGGCCAAAACTATTCACTTGAGATATTGTTCCACAAATGAGCAAATCACAAACATCTTCACCAAATTGCTTGGAAGATAAAATTTTGAAAAGTTTAGAATGATGCTTGGACTCACAAACACCCCTTCGGATTAGGGGGGGAATGTTGGACATATAATCCTTGGTATTGTGTTACTTATGTAAATATCATTGTAAATTTGAAGAGTCATGGGTGATAGGAAGAGTCACATGGAAGGTGAAGACCAACCGTCACTCAGATTTGTATTTATAGACATTTATGTTAATAAAAAAGCATCAACTGTGGAGTTACAACATCGATTATTTTATGATGAAAAGTTTGAAAAGTAGTTGTACTTCAATTCACAAGAATAAACTAGGTACACACTTCAAAAAATATATTTTAAATAAAATGTTGTTCTTCCAATTATTTACAATGTTAAAAATTAGCGATAAGATAGATAAGTTGAAATTTTAATAGAAAGTAATAGTAAACATACTTTGTAATTTCAAATACAACCTTTTGATGGGTTATATATACATTAATAATAATAAAAATTCATAACCATTGAGCCAAGATTTCTTCGGAGGAATTTCAAAGTGTTAAAGATGACAATACAAAACTTTAGACACAATCACAAAATCAAACATTCTTGTATTTATTTTTTAGCATACCTTAGTCTTGCTTAACCATGGGAGTCATGTTCATTCTATATCTCATTAGAAAATAAGAAATTGTAGTATATCTTGAGTCCTTTGTTGAAGGGTGGTAATTATATCAAAATGATATAAAAACAATGAAGATAGCCTATTTGTGTCATAGGCATCTAGGAACATGACAATCTAGAATGATTGCACCCATTGCTTATTATTTAGGTTAATATGTTTACGATTTGGATATTCCCAAGAGTTATAAAAACACAAAACTAAAGAAAATTACTCATCAAGTCCACCAAGTATGTTATTTTTATTAAGGATGTTGATTGTTCACTTTATCTTTCATACCATGCGGAAATGCATAAAAGAGTGGGATGTTAGAGCATAACTCTAACACATGAGTTTGACGATAATACAATTATGTTACCTTCTCCCTAGCTTTCTTAAGAATCCCACCCAACTTCAAAAATGTTGTTCCAAGCATTATTGCTACAAAGGATACATCTCCTTTGTCTTGGGCTTGGGATGAGGTATGGGCAAAGAGAGCTATGGGGTATTCTCAAAATATTTGGAAAGTATCATCACACCGATGTCAATGTTGCTAGAAACAATAACAAAAATTTGAACGAGTGTGATAGATAAAGATGCATGGAATCAAGAAAAGAGAAATGTTTATTTTGGAGAACAAAGTGAGGATTTGATTATGCTATAAATTGAATGAATGGAATCACAATTGTCATTGTTATAATCCCAATTTTAGGTTTTGTGATGTTCACAAGGTTAATTTTGTGCAAGTTCATATCTAAACTTAATCAAGAACATACAAGTTAGAAAATTTCACCAAGCTTAATAGAGTTTTTAATCCCAAACATAATCATTAAATAGTTTTATGTGAAACAAAGAAAATCTACGTATTATCTTTATGATGAGCTTGAACAAACTTGTACAAGATCGGTGCATTGTTGAGAGATTTACATTTAATTATTAGGTGTGTGTTTTGTTCTCATTATCTATTGTATTAGTGAGGACTACCATGAATTACATACTAAGTGGTTGAGAGACATGCCAACATGCCGAAATAATAATCATATTAAATACCAAAGCTATATCCATCTCATGAATTTTTATTAGGAAAAAACATAGCATTATGAATGGAATGAAATAATTATGAATTCTCATGTTTGATACAGTTAGTGAGATGGAGTATGCAAACATGAAAAAAGATAGATGACTTGATTTCCCTGGGTTTGCTCAATGTCTATTTTTTGCTCTTCAAAATTGGGATTCAACAACTCATTTGTAATTAATCTTACTAATAAGCTCCCAATGTCATTACAATTTACATCCATAACCTATGACTAATTGTTTTGGTTTTTCATAGAGCGAAGAGTGGAGACAAAGATAACAAAGGAAATGGCTTTATGGCGAGTGTGGGAGGCAAAGATAACAAAGAAAATAACATTATGATAGGTTTGGTATTAAAAAACATGAAGTATGTGAACAAAATGTGATACCGATTCCCATATTGACAAGAACTGATAATGCTCATAGCACATGAATTTAAGTGGAGATTCACAAAGACGAGGTGTTTAAGCTAGGAAGTTTTCATTAAGTGATACATAAAATAGTGCATACACCAATACTGTGGTAGGATATTTATCTATGTGTGAGCTATGTGATGGATTTAATGTTGTGGAAGGGTACACCATGGAATGGTATAATGTATCAAGGAATAGATAAGAGCCAACTAAACTAGAGATAATTTTTTCCTTTAGATGCCAAAAACAAGCATTATGTGATGAACAAATGCTCATTGACCAACCAAGCATTAGGAATGAGGACATTGATAGGTTATTGAAAATATGACTCTTGTTGTTAATGTGAAGAACAACATACTCTCTCCTTAACTTACCAAAAAAGCTACAATGATAGGTCAAATCAATAGAACCCAACTTATAGGAAAACAAAGTTTATATATTTAAAAAGAGAAAATTTGATTTTTGTATTCCAAAAATTAGGATGAATAAAAAAAACAACTCACCATTGAAAAATATAAGGGGATTTTTGGTCTCAAAGGGCTTTGTATAAACATGTTTAATAGCCAAATCGATTACAAAGTCTTGTTTGATAGGGACAATACATAGAGTAGATCAATTTTTATTTTTTTTTCTTCGGTTTTTATTTTTTTAATGTGTTTAATAAATTAAAGTTAAAATGAGTTTAAGTTGATGATAAACCTATAATTTTATTATCTAATTAATATGTTGTTTGATTATAATTGTATAGAGACAAATAAGAAATAATTACATCTCATTCTAAGTTTTTAAGAGAAAAGTTTGTTTGTATATGATATAACAATTTAGATTAATCTTCACTCTAAATTTATTAAGTGTTGAGATCAAATTTTTTAATGTGCAAATCTCTTTTAAAATATAAACTTAAAAAAAAAATTACACATTGAAAATTTTTAATTTTTTTATACTTAATAAATCTAAAATTAAAATAAATCTAGAATAATATATATTTCAATATATTTATTATTTTCAAATATAATACAATTAAAATATAATTTCTTTTAATTATTATATTATATTTTTATTTTTTATTATCTTATAAATATAAATATGTACGTTACATGACAACAACTTCCTCTATACTAAAGTATAAAACACCTCTAAAAAAACAAAAAAAAACTTTTAAATAAACGAACAAACAAATTATATAAAACATTTCTCAATAAAATAAAATAAAATAAAATAAAATAAAATAAAATAAAACTCTTGAATAAACGAATAAACAAATTATATAAGATATAATCAATGTAAATGTAAATATAATTGAATGATTAATATTATAAACCATGAACATCATATTACATATCGACAGTTCAATACACTAATTTCATATCATACTGATCTACGTTTCATTCCATTCAACAACTTCCTCTCGCAGTATATTAATATATGTCTTCCTCTTATTTAATGTTTTGCACATACTGGCCCGTCTAGCTCAGTTGGTAGAGCGCAAGGCTCTTAACCTTGTGGTCGTGGGTTCGAGCCCCACGGTGGGCGCGTTTGTGTATTTTTTTTTTTTTATGCACTTTGCGCTATTCGATGTCCGTTCGCTTCGTGAATGTGACAAATGGAGAAAGCACAACCATCGACTTCTAAATTTTGAATCAACTTATTAGTAAAAGAAAATAGATATTATATAATTTTAAAGAAGGGTCTACATTTTTAATAATCCATCATGTCCTATCGAAATCCACACCTCAATTCATTTGTATTTATCATTTGAAGTGTTATTTATTGAAAGCTTTGACATTTTATCTTGACTTATTGAAATCCCCACTTGAATTTTTGTATTTATCATTTGAAGTGTTATTTATTGAAAGCTTTGACATTTTATCTTGACTTATTGAAATCCCCACTTGAATTTATGTGTATCTATCATTTTAAGTGTTATGCATATTTATCATTTGTAGTGATATTTAATGAAAGCTTTAACATCTTATCTTGACTTATTTTAAGTGATATTTAATGAAAGCTTTAACATCTTATCTTGACTTTGACTTATTTTAAGTGATATTTAATGAAAGCTTTAACATCTTATCTTGACTTATTTTATGTGTATCCACCTGAGTGAAGGCTTCAGATACCTTGGATTCTAGTTGAAGCTGAGAGCCTCCTCCCCTGGTGATTGGCGATGGCTGGTAGCAATCTTTGAAAGAAAAATTGGCTTCTGGTGTAATAAATGGTTGTCCCTAGGTGGTCGATTCATCCTGGTTAAATCAATGCTGGAAAGCCTTGTCGTGTATTGGATGACCCTGGAGCGGATTCCAAACAAGATCATCATTATTCTTCGAAGACTCTCCTTCAATTTTTTGTGGAATGGCCATTTGCGTAAACACCGTTTTCACCTTTGCAGTTGGGAGTCACTTTCAAAACCTCGAAGGGCAGGGGGCTGGGGTCTCAAGAACCTCTCCACCTTCAACACAGCCCTTCTGGCCAGTTCTTTTTGGAGAGATGTTACTCACGATAGCATCTGGCACCGAATCATAATGGAAAAATACCTAGGCTCCCAGCCACTTTGCCACTGGCTTCGAAAGTCATCCTTTCAGCTGAAGAGGGCTTCCTCCTTCTGGAAGGGCCTGGTCGCTTCCTCCTTCTGGAAGGGCCTGGTCGCTTCGATGGAAGCCTGGCTCTGGTAAGGAGATTATCATCGGAAGGGATAAGATCCTCGGGCTGGAGGATAGCTCGCTACTATCTCCGACACTGTGTTCGCAGCTCTGCTCTTTAAATGTTCTGTATTTAGCACAGGTAAGAGTTCTGATTGGCGTCCTCTCTCTACCGGATAGTTGGAAGGGAAGCGGCGACCTGTCATTAAGTGGATCGTGGGTTCGAGCCCCACGGTGGGCGCGTTTGTGTGTTTTTTTTTTTATGCACTTTGTGCTATTCGATGTCCGTTCGCTTCGTGAATGTGACAAATGGAGAAAGCACAACCATCGACTTTTAAATTTTGAATCAACTTATTAGTAAAAGAAAATAGATATTATATAATTTTAAAGAAAGGTCTACATTTTTAATAATCCATCATGTCCTATCGAAATCCACACCTCAATTCATGTGTATTTATCATTTGAAGTGTTATTTATTGAAAGCTTTGACATTTTATCTTGACTTATTGAAATCCCCACTTGAATTTATGTGTATCTCTCATTTTAAGTGTTATGCATATTTATCATTTGCAGTGATATTTAATGAAAGCTTTAACATCTTATCTTGACTTATTTTAAGTGATATTTAATGAAAGCTTTAACATCTTATCTTGACTTATTTTATGTGTATCCACCTGAGTGAAGGCTTCAGATACCTTGGATTCCAGTTGAAGCTGGGAGCCTCCTCCCCTGGTGATTGGCGATGGCTGGTAGCAATCTTTGAAAGAAAAATTGGCTTCTGGTGTAATAAATGGTTGTCCCTGGGTGGTCGATTCATCCTGGTTAAATCAATGCTGGAAAGCCTTGTCGTGTACTGGATGACCCTGGAGCGGATTCCAAACAAGATCATCATTATTCTTCGAAGACTCTCCTTCAATTTTCTGTGGAATGGCCATTTGCGTAAACACCGTTTTCACCTTTGCAGTTGGGAGTCACTTTCAAAACCTCGAAGGGCAGGGGGCTGGGGTCTCAAGAACCTCTCCACCTTCAACACAACCCTTCTGGCCAGTTCTTTTTGGAGAGTTGTTACTCACGACAGCATCTGGCACCGAATCATAATGGAAAAATACCTAGGCTCCCAACCACTTTGCCACTGGCTTCGAAAGTCATCCTTTCAGCTCAAGAGGGCTTCCTCCTTCTGGAAGGGCCTGGTCGCTTCCTCACCAGTGATTCTCCATTGGCTTCGATGGAAGCCTGGCTCTGGTAAGGAGATTATCATCGAAAGGGATAAGATCCTCGGGCTGGAGGATAGCTCGCTACTCTCTCCGACACTGTGTTCGCAGCTCTGCTCTTTAAATGTTCTGTATTTAACACAGGTAAGAGTTTCGATTGGCGTCCTCTCTCTGCCGGATAGTTGGAAGGGAAGCGACAACCTGTCATTAAGTGGATCGTGGGCTATCGAATGGAACCATTACACCTCTGCACTTAGAAGCACTGGCATTTCCCTTATCGATGAGCCATATTCTCTGCTGTGGGCTGGAGGGGATGCCACAGGCATCATCACGGTAAAGAACATTTATGTTGCTCTCCTAAAACAACTGAACCTCGGCACCGATAACTCATGGTATCTCCAGCTGTGGAATTGGGCTATCCTTCTCAAATTTAAACTTTTTATCTGGCTCGCCGGGAAAGAGAAGATTCTCTCCTGGGACATGCTCCGTCGGAGAGGTTGGGAGGGCCCCAGAATCTGTATACTTTGTTGCCGTGCTTCTGAAGACATCCACCATCTCCTGGTGCATTGTGATTTCATGAAGGAGGTCTGGATTAGATTGCTCAAGCATTTTTCTCTTCCCTTTTCCCGGAGCGGCGACACCATCTCGGATTGTTTTAATTCGTGGAACACAAAAAAATCCTCTCCGATTTGTATGGCCGCCCACGTCTGCTGGCAAATCTGGATAGAATGGAACATAGCGATCTTTGAGGATCGGCCTCCTTCCTCGCTGACTATTGTGCACAGAGTGTTGGCCTCCTTCAACTGGAAACCGTCTACGGTTAAATCCTTCCATTACAAAGCTGTTGATCTTAAGTTGCCTGAAGGGTACACCCTCGCTTGCTTTGACGGAGCTGCACAGTCAAATGGTTGTTGTGGAGTTGGAGGCTTTTTCAAAAACCATCCATCGTGGATCACAAAATGGTTTATCAATTGTGGTGTGGGTACTAATACTAAAGCTGAGCTCATGGGGTTATGGGCCTCCCTCACGCTAGCTTCCTTTTGGTCTATCAACCACTTACTCGTTCTTGGTGACTCGAGAGTTATTATTGACTGGATTACTAAAAAATCCAAGCTTCATTAAGTCCATGTCGAATGCTGGAAGCAAAAAACGCTGGATCTATCCAAACACTTCACCGACATCAACTTCCATCACATTTCCAGATCACACAATAGCGAGGCAGACGCTCTCTCAAAGAGAGCTCTAAATGAAGTGGCAGGGAGACTCTCGATCTACCACTGTGATAGAGGAATAGAGAGTCCTATTTCCTACATTAGTATCTTTTGAATGATGATTGCTATCCCTCATTGCTGTAGATAGTTGACTTTTTTGAAAGCGTTTTAGCTTGTTTTACTTTCCAGTTTCGCTCCGCATTGAGGGCCTTGTCCCTAGCATAGAAGCACTACTGTCTTCATTGTATTGGTCCAACACTGTTTGTGCACTGACCACGGTCCAAAGCTCGCTGCAGCTTACTTGTAAATGAATTTATACCCTATATAAATTCGAGAAAAAATTTTCTTGGAAAAAAAAAGTGTCATGCATATTATTAGTCCCTGCCAAAGGCTTGGGACTATAGCAATGAGTTTTCCTTTGACTATCTATTAGTTTATTGTTGACTTTAAATTTATGTGCTATATTCAATGTGTAACATAAGAAATCAATAAATATATTTTTTTAAATAATAAAAAAACATATTTTTCTAAAGTTTCATTGGCTAATATCTTTGATGTGTTATTGCAGGCTTCACATCATTCAATGTATAAAATTAATTACACAATTAATGAATTTGCCAGTTTGACATGACAAAGATGTTGGGTGCTAGGTACGAATGTTTAATGTGTCTTCTCTTCAAAAGCGGATGGACAGCTTGGTCCCGCTGTGTGTATTGTTTTCATCGAGCCTCTATATTGTACTCTCTACGAGCCTCCGCCGCCTCCACTGCATGCCGATGATAGTGACTTTAAGTTCAATTTCTGATTATTCGTGAGCCCACAAATTATTCGTGTACTTTTATATATTCTTTAATAAAAAATAAAATCTGGATTTGTTTTTTTATTGGGATAGATTTATGTAAACCAAAATTATTATTTATACTCAAAATAATTAAAGACTCAAATTTCAATATATATATTTTTTATATATTATTTAAAAAAGATTAAACTGTATTATTTATTTAATAAAGATGAAGATTTGGATTTAGTTTTTGATATTTTTATTTATAGAAAAATATAAAATTTAGATTTTATTTATTATCTATTTAAAATAAAATAAGA
>ML796211.1:8090-37056 GCA_009831015.1 Picea engelmannii
GAAAGGTTTGTATGAATGGTTGGTCATTCCATTTGGCTAATGTAATGTACCAACTATATTTATGAGACTAATGAATGATGTATTTTACCCATATTTAGATTCATTTGTTATAGTGTGTTTGGATGATATAATGGTTTATAGCTTTACCTAGTAGGATCACATGTCCCATCTCATGCATGCGTTAGAGAATATAAAAAGGCATCAACTGGTGCATAAATTCAAGAAATGTGAGTTTGCTCAACAATAATTGGTGTATTTGGGGTATGTGATCGGTGGAGGGGAACTCAAGATAGATATCGGAAAGATGGAGGCCATCATAAAATGTCTATTTCCTACCAATGTCACTGAAGTTAGGAGATTTTTTTGGATAGCACAGTACCTACGGAAGTTCATGGAATCCTTTTCAATGGTAGCTACACCACTCCACGCCATAATAACAAGCGGTAAGAGTTTCCAGTGGGGAAAGAATCAGTAGAAACATTTTGATGAGATGAAACAAAAGATCAATCAAGCACCATTTATTGCATTTCCTAAATTGCGGAAGCCCTTAGAAGTGGAGATAGATGCAAGTGGATATTCTATTGGATCAATTTTGATGCAAGGAGTTAAGTTAGTATGTTATCATTCCGAGATGTTTCATGGGGAATTTTTAACTAGCCTACATATGATAAGGAACTCTATACCTTATTTCAAGTTGTTAAGAAGTGGAAGCACTATATGATGGGAAAGGAAACCATTATCCATACAAATCACCATCCATTGTAGTACTTGTAGGCCCATAGTAAGCTTCAACAAAGTATACATTACAAATGGATGGGGTTTTTGGAGCTATTTCATCTAGTCATCAAGTATACAAAGAACGTCTCTAATAAGTTGGTGGACATGTTTTCAAGAATACCAACATCCAATATTATAGCTTTGGTTCCTGGGAACTATTATGCACGTGGAACCTTTTACCCATGATGCATACAAAGAGGCAAACACTTAAGATGAGGAATTCAAGGAGGTGTTTTAGCAGCTATAGAGCCAAATTAATGTAGAAGAAGGTGACAATAAGCCTGACTATCATCTCCATAATGGGTTAATCTACAAGCTCGACAAGATCTAGGTCAAATATTGCATCTTATTAGAGAGGCTCACACCTCCAAGGTTGCAGGTCATTTTGGTGTTAGGAAGACAACTGCTAACTTAAAAATGTATGTGTATTGGCCCACAATGAAAGAAGATGCAACACAATATATTAGAAGATGCATACTTTTTTGTACTAGCAAGCCCAATAATAGAAAGAAAGTTCTATACCATCCCTTACCTATACCCACTTGACCTCGGGAAATCATTTCCATGGATTTTGTGGGCGGTTTACCAACAAATTGGAAGGAACATGACTATCTCTTTGTAGTAGTTGATAGGTTCAATGAGATGTGCATTTGTATGACTTGTAAAAAGACCATCAAAGGAGAAGAAGCAACAAACATGTTCTTTGAATAGTTCTGGGTTCACTTTGGGTTACCGAGGAGCATCATATCAGACAAGGATACTAGATTTCTCAGTGCCTTTTGGACTACACTTTGGGAGAATATGGACATGAAATTGAAGAGATATACAAGATTCCATCCACGAAAAAATGGGTATATAAAAGTAGTCAACATGATGTTGGTACAACTTTTTAAGGTTTACAGATAGAAGAATCGAAATACCTGGGATGAAAATATTATCGACATTCAACGATCTTATAATAGAGAAGTCCACACTTATACTAGTAATCCCCCTTTTGAAACTTGCTTTGGGTATTTACCACCTTCACCATTGGATGTTTTGTATGGACAACAAAGAGTATTGACGGAAGAAATCATAGGAGAAGCATCGAAAGTAGAGAAATTTGTCAAAAATATTAGACATATCCATTTGAAAGTACATGAGACACTGAAGAAGTCATAGGAAAAGTATTTGACCAGACATGATCAACATGGAACCAAGAAGTCATTCAATGTGGGATACATAATTTGGTTACAATTAAACAAGGAAATATTATAGGGTCCTGTTATAGCAAGATTTGCCTCACCATTGCTATCTTGCACAGAGGGCCTTTTTACATTTCTCTATGCAGACTTGTCATCCCTTTTTGATGAATCCAGAGCCAAAAATATACATTTCTCCACATATACGCTCCCTATCAGCTATGAAAGATGCATATACGCTGGCTGCTCCACTACAACCCATGTACATCGGGATTTGTGCCAAAAAATACAAAAATGAAGTCAGGTTCCCATGTCACGACAGAAGATCTCTTATCCTTAGCCTTCCATATACTGGAAACATTATGAATCGGCCCTTCGGTTTCATTTTGAAGGCTATAAAAGAACAATTCCAAGCTATGGAAAAGAGGAGAAAGCATTCAACTTTGAGATCAAAGTTACTCTGGAGAAATTACTTCATATTGAGTATACATCCCTTTGTCCCTCAAGTCTGAACACAGTGTTCAACCCCAAAGATCTTTCCCTATTATTGATAGAACCTCATTGACTCTCTCCTATGATCTTGCCTTTGGTGGAGGATTGAAGTGGTGGAGGCCCAGTTGGAAGGAACTTGGTTTCTTGGTTTTTCCGACACGGAAGTCTGTAATGTTGTCACTTCTGTTGATCAATTATTAATATAAATACTCCTTTCCCGTCCTATTGGTATATTTCAAATGTATGATTATTATCTATGGGTGTGTTTGTAATTTTCATTAATGGATTGTGATATCTTATGTGCTAACCCATTTATATCATCATTATATACTTTCTTTGCTCATTTGTTAAGAACTTATTGCAGGTATAAAGCTTTGGATCGAAGTGTTCAATGGTGGAACATCATGAAACATTGGATTGAGGTAGGCCTCTTTATTATCTTGCACATTAGTTTATATAGAATATGTTGGAATTGAGTTGATTTCTACAGTCATACCTATCTGTTGTGGTTTACCCTTATCCATAGAGATTTTTTCCCTCGTAACAGAAATGATGACTCCACTGGGGAGAGATCTTCCTTCTAAGGGTTGAAGTACTTTTTGTTCTTGCGTTTCTCTTTTTCCTTTGTGTTTCTTGTCGTATCACTGCTTGATATATTTTGTTGACTTTGGGTCTGCGTTTCCAACCTTCTTGCCTTTGCCTGACCTTGTTTTAAAGCATATACACTCCTCTGCCCTGACAGTCGCGTATACCCGCTCGTTGTCTCACTGTAGGATGAGTATATATGCCCTGTTCTCCTGAACAATCACGTATACCACTTCCATTTGCTTGTTTGCTTGGTTTAGTGATTGTTGTGTGAAATCTGATGATTGTTGAGCCTTCTTAGGTCTCTGTAGTTCCTGTTAAGTTTCTCTGGGTTGACAGGAAACCTGTTGGGAGTTGAATTTTTGGGCGTAGTCTTTCTCTTTGTTTTTCATCCTTGTTTGTCCTTGAGCCATGGGTTGTTTGCTTCGCTGCTTGGTGTTCTTCTTGAGTTATTTCATTTATACAAAGTAGAATTTACATATCAGGTTACTTTACAGTCCATGCATTTTCTCATCAATATATTGAAAATACAAAAAAATAGGCATTTTGCATTGGTTAACATTTTTGTCTTTGAACCTTTATCATTAGCTTAGTTCATTTAGCGAAAGATTGCATTTTACTTCTGAGTTGCAGAGTTGAAATGAAAAAATTGCACTACTTTTATTAGCATATCATTCATTGAAAAGTTAAAGATAGACTTTGCATTATATTCATATTCATTTTCTTGCAGAGTCATAACATCATGATTTTCTCTTCCATACCATTTTGAGTAATCATGACCAATAAAATTTACACTTTAAACTAAAATTGATTAGTCACGATTTTTATTTTGTTTTAGGGTGCAAAAACTAGTCTAGGATTCAGTGCCTTGGAATAGGATTTTGTGAGTAAACTTCTCCAAGGAAATTAAATCAACATATGTTTCTGAGACAGGGAGTTGAGAAGTCTATTGTATAATTGGTAATATCAGGAGGCTCCACTCACACCGGAGTTAATCACAAGGTCGCGTGAAGTTAGTTGAAGCGATAACCCTTGGATACTCACCTAGCATTAGAGATATTTCTGTGGATTTATTCATATTTGGGGATGCGACTCACAGTTCTGCGTGAATATCCATCGGAGTGACATCCTTCTTCTGCCTCCTCTTCATCTGTAAACCCTCTTAGCCGACGTGAATTATCTGTCGATTTAACTTCTTCTCCCTTGCCCACCTAGAAATCTGGGATGTCTCCTCTGCCCACCTGGTAGTTCACGAGATCCACTGATCCCTTCTCATTGCCCACCTGGAAATCTATGAGACTCTTGCTAGATCTCTTTCAGTTATGAATGAGAGATTATGCATGCCTCAACCACCTCTTCAACCTCTGTTGTTTCCTTCTGGATAACTACTTTTGAACAGTCCATCTGGTTGTCCTCTTCAAAGGCCATTCGTACCTCCAGTGCACCTTTGATTCTCGTTGCATCTTCAATGCAAGTTTCTCCATCTGTGCTCAGATTTCACTGAACTTCTTGTCCATCTCCGCTCTTCTCTTCTGTGTGTGGAATTCTCTTCAACCGCATCTCTGACTTTCGATGGCCATTTTTCTTTGTCTACATCCCACTTGATTTTTTATCATCTATTGCACGCCTTGCAATAGCTTCAACAGAGCATCACACCTTGTCTCCCTGGCTTACATAAATCAATTATGCACCAACTCCTTTGTCTCTTTCTCTTCTCATGAGAGAAATCAAGCTTTGATACCACTCCTGGTGACAACCCCCTTCCCTCCTTTGGGTTGGCATGACCTCCCAGTCTAGGATCGTTCAGGTCGTCAAACTGAATGGTCTGTCGAGCTCCTGATGGAACCGACCTGACTTGACACAGGCACTTTTTCTTCCTCGGCACCCGCGATGTGGCACCTGTGGACCCTCTCCTTTCGCTTTTCAAATCCAACGTCAATGTTGCTAGCTCCCCATGCTAGACTCTCTTTCTAATGTGACCACAAACTACGACCACGGGCCAGCTTCCATCGCAACCCCACGCTTCGGGACTTTCGTGAGTTGCTTACCCCTTTCCCGGATTCCCGAATCGACGAATAATATGGGACCAGATCTATGGTCCATGTTCCTTTAGCGATCAATTTCTACGATCGAATCACAAGTTCAAACTTCCCAAGTTCTCTCGAATTTCGACTCCGCTTTCTCCGACTTGCGAACCAGCGGTGTGTTGATCCCTTACCACGCGTATTACTTTAGTGGATGGCTAGGACTACTTCTCCACCTAGAAATTTGGGTGTGCTCCTCCCAACTTATTTTGAAGGGATCCTCTTCCAAAATATGCGACTCTCGACCACGTGCCTTCCAGATCCAATGACTTGGATTTACTTCGCTCTTTGAAGCCTTGCAAAGAATCTTGTTTGCTCCCGACAAACCTTCTGAAACTCCTTCTCCCGAACTTATCGATATTCTGCCACTTTTCTTCTCCTCGACGATGGATGACTTCTCCATCTTTGGGACTTCGGCAAGTCCTCGACTTCTTTGCACACTTAGCGCAATTTTACCCTTCAAGACTTAGGCTGATCTCGAAGGCTTTCTGCACTCCTTGCAGAAATTTGTGCAACTCTCATGTGACTTTTCTCGACTTGAGAACCTCCAAGGTTCTAAGTTCCACTGCGAGCTTCTCATGCCCTCCAGGAAAATTCTCTCTCTTATTCCTGATATTATAAGGTGAACTCACAACACCTTAGGTGCACTCCTTGTGCTTGGCTCAACTCCTTGACGACTTCTCCCTTAATCTTAGGGAAAGGTTTAAGGCATCGCCTTTCCTTTGTCGATGTGGTTCTTGCAAAGCCTTTCTTCACTAGAATGTTCAGTAATTCTGGGGTTCTCCAACACCTTCATCCGTGTTTCTTCTGGGTATGCTCATGCAAGCTCTATGCCCTCCTCGCAAATTATTCTAGAGTGTCTAGTAACTCTAGACTATGCTTCTCCCCACATAGTATTTCTTTTCAAGTAACTTAACCACCTTGAAATTTATCCCTTAGTCTGTGAATTAATCTGGTGTGCCCTCTTGGTAGCTTCTCTTCTGACTACACTGAGTTCAGATATGCACTTCTTGCATCGGCTCACAGAGTTTCCTCTCTCTATCCCCAGAGAACCAGACTTAGCTCAACACACTCGCGGATAGAAAATAATATCTCTATCCCTGCAAATGATTTCTAACATTCATCTACAATACACAATCATGTGAAAGACATTCATAAGACAACATCCATTGAACATAAAGATAAAAAAAAGAAAAACTGTCATTTTATATTAATGGTGGAATGCCAAATTACAATGGTGGAGTCCAAGCTAAAACTGAGTCTCGACTCTCATCAACCTATCCAACCTATCCAACCTTTCCAACATCTACCCAACCTCTCCTTTTCTTATAATACAAATATTTATACAAGGGGTTCTCAATGAACTTCCCTTGCAATCTAATTTAGTGGTGTCAAATCACCATTCAAACACCTATCTAATGGACAAATTACAATGATGGAAATCTGCTCCAAATCGGATGCAGATCCATTATGTCGTCAGCCTATTAATGGTGACTTTATCTCTAGCTTGTGTGAAAGAACGATCTGGCTCTTCCAACTTGTCTTCAATTAATGCCTAGATCAAGCCTTGGATTATCGAGGAAAAAATGAGAGGGCGAAACCTCTCCTTCCTTGAATGTGTACCATGCATGTAAATGAGTTGGCGTGTGCTGAGGTGGAGCGGTGCTCCTACATCATGGAGACTTAGTCCATCAAGGACGAACTCCTCATCAAGTATTTTGTTCAGATTTTATTCTTATGTCTCTTTATTATTGATCTTTTCCTTCTTTATGGTGCACTTCAATTTATGGTCATTTAGTACAATTCTTTAATAATTCACATTGATGAAACGATCCCGGATCATGTTGGTATCAGAGCAGTGATATTTGACTTGAATTTTTGAGTGTGAATGCTTACTAGGGCCAAGCATAATTAGGGTGAAGGAACTCTTAATACTTTCAATCCTGAGGTTGGTCATGCATCCCGAAGGAATAAAATGGACGAAGAGGACAAGTGTGATTAACATGAGAAAAACTTCCATATGGTCTTTGATCACATGTCATAAATGGTCGAGCGAATGTATGGAGATTACGAGAAGAGGATGAAGAAGAAAGGGAAGAAAAAGGAAGTACAAGAAGATGATATTGCTTCAATGAATCAAGGGGCTAGGGGAGACCCTCCTAAGCCTCCATCTTCACCATCAAGTTATATCTCTTATTCCTCTGATAATTCTCATCATTCCCATCATTCTATCCATAAAAATTATTTTAAGAAACCATTATTAAAGCTTAACGTAAAATTTGCTTTACCTGTGTTTAATGGAGATGTTAATTCTGAAAAGCTAGATGATTGGATCCGACAAGTTGAAGTGTATTGTCATGTTCAACAAATTGATGAAGAGGAAGTTAAAGTGAAATTGGATTCTCTCCGGTTGGAAGTCACCGCTCTCGTATGGTGGGAGAGCAAACTTCAGAAAATAAGTACGTGTGGTAATCTTCGTTCCTCGTGGTCAAAATTTAAATCAGCGATAAGGATGAAATTTTATCCATTGGGTTATTTACATAAAGCAATTATGGAACGAAAAACTTTAAGACAAAGAAAAAGTCAAACTGTACAAAGTTTCACAGAAGAATTTAGGAAGAAATCTCTTGCATTAAACATTCCTTTGGATTCTTATGAAACTTTAATGAAGTATATTGGCACACTTCACAGTTATATTTGTCATACTTTACTATTGTCTATCCCCACCATTCTTGACAAAGTTTGTGTGCAAGACACTCACCTTGAGAACAGGAGAAAGCATATTCAAGAAGACCCCACAAGGAAAACTTCCAATCTCCCACATAAGTAGTTTAATAAGTTTAAAAGGAAGGACAAAAAGACTGCCACTGTAAAGAGAGAAGAAGGAAATCCATCTTACACTGATTGCAAGAAGAATGGTCACAATGATGAACATTGTTTTAAAGTACATCCAAAGAAGAGATTGAAGCAGTTTAGTGGAAAGGGGAAGACAAAGACTATTGCTACAATGAAACAAGATCTTGGTTCTAATTCAGGAGACGAAGGAAATATCATAGCGGTTAGAGTACAAGGTAAAGATTCCCTTCATGCTAGTTCAAATTCCAATAATGAATCTCATGATGATGAAATAAAGAGGAATGAATTATTTCATATAAGAGTTGTATCTAAACACACTAAGATAGATATGTTATTTGATTCGGGTTCCCAAGTAAACTTGATATCTGAAGCACTTGTCAAAAAGATGGGYATTGAAACTAAACCACATCCAAAGSCTTATCTTCTTSGTTGGGTATGTGATAAATCAAAACTTAATGTCACCAAGAAATGTAGGGTCAGATTTTCGATTACTTCAAAGTTGATTAATGAAGTGGATTTGGATGTTGTATCACTTGATATATGTGGCATAGTGTTAGGGAGTCCTTATCTTTATGATATCAAATCGGTATTCTTTCGTCATGAGAACAAATATCACCTTATTAAAGGGGGAGTGGAATATATTGTTAGATCCCACAACATGAGGGTAAACACAACACTTGTTAGTGCAGGACAAATGAAGAGACTCGTAAACACTAATAAGAGATATGTACTCATGGTCGTAAGGGAAAAGGATGTCAGAACATCTGACGCTTTTCAAGGATGTGATCCTTCTCATAAGAAATAATTAATTGATATTGTTTCTAAGTATGATGATATTTTCTAGGAACCAGATGGATTACCTCCTAAAAGGGAAATCCAACATGAAATATATCTTCAACAGGATTCTCCTCTTCCTAATGTGGGAATGTACAAGATGTCAGTTGTAGAGATGACAGATATCAAAAAGCAGGTACAAGGTTTATTGGATCAAGGGGTCATTAGGCTCAACTAATCTCCTTATGGTTCTTCAATCATGATAGTTCCAAATAAGGATGGCACATGGCGAATGTGTGTCGATTACCGAGCCTTAAATAAAATCACAGTGAAAAATTGATACCCTCTTCCTCGTATAGATGATTTACTTGATCAATTAAAGAATGTTGTTTATTTCACTAAGTTGGATTTGTGCAATGGATACCATTAGATCAGGGTTGCAAAACATGATGCATGGAAAACTTCCTTTAAAACCAAACAAGGATTTTTTGAGTGGTTAGTTATGTCATTTGGGATTTGTAATGCTCCAACAACCTTCATGTGTGTGATGAATGATGTATTCATGCCATTTCTAGATGATTTTGTGATTTAATATTTAGACGGAATTCTTATATTTAGTGGGACGTGGGATGAACATGTAAGGCATGTAAATAAAGTATTGGATACTTTAGAAAGGAAAAAAATGTATTTAAAATTGTCCAAATGTGAATTTGGTAAGACTGCACTTGTATACTTAGGTCATAATGTAGGAAGAGGACAATTGAAAATTGGTCCTTCCAAGATTGATGTAATTGTAAATTGGCCTAAGCCCAAAAGTGAAACCAAAATACGGAGCTTCTTAGGTGCAGTCTAGTACTTGAGGAGATTCATTTCAAACTTATCTTTTATAGCATCTCCTTTGCATGCCTTAACGAATGTGAAGAACACTTTTTAGTGGGGAGGAAAGAAACAAAAATATTTCGACACTTCGAAGGAAAATATCAGTACCACACCAGTATTAGCATTGTCCAATCTTCAACAGCCTTTCGATATCGAGAAAGATGCTAGTGGGTATGCAATGGGTGTAGTATTGATGCAATATCGTAAGCCTATTTGTTACTACTCTGAAAATTTTAACAAAGATGCTGTTAACTATCCTATATATGATAAAGAGTTGTATGCATTAGTTCAAAGCGTAAAGAAATGGAAGCACTACTTGTTAGGGAAGGAAAAAATCATACATAAAAATCATCAACCCTTACAGTATCTCCAAGCACAAACCAAGATGAAACAATCTCGACATTACAGATGGATGGGTTTTCTTCAACAATTTCATTTGGTAATCATATACAAAAGGGGTATAAGTAACAAGGTAGTTGATATGCTTTCTAGACCTCCTATTGTTGCTTCTATTATTTTGAAGAATGCTTCTTTATCTCATGACAACTATGTGGAACAATATGCCATTTATGAATATTTTAAAGAAGTATTTGAGAAGCTAACCCATGGTTCACAGGTAGAGAACTATTGTTTGTAGGGAAAACTACCCTACCATCTTGGAAAGCTATGTATTCCTACAAGTGAACGAGCCCATGTAATACGAGAAGCTCACACTTCTCTTATGTCTGGGCATTTTGGGGTAGGAAAAACTATGGCTCATCTACAGAGGTTTTGTTATTGGCCTTAGATGAAAGAAATTGTAACTAAATATGTAAAGGTGTGTGTGATGTGTTCTAATTGTAAGCCCATTAATAGAAAATTGGGGCTATACTCACCACTTCATGTTCCATCCCATCCATGTGAAAGTATCTCCATGGAATTTTTAGGGGGTTATCCAATGTTGAAAAGGATTCATGACTATTTGTATGTTGTAGTGGATAGGTTCAACAAGATGTGTATGTTAATGTCATGTAAAAAGAAGATCATTGTTGAGAATACTGCTAATCTCTTCTTTTAGTATGTTTGGGTTCACTTTGGGTTATCCACATCCATTATCTCAAATCAAGATACTCGATTCCTTGGGGATTTTTGGACGAACTTGTGGAGAATGATGGACAACAAGTTGAAGAGGAGAAATGATTTCCATCCACATATAAAGTACAAACAGAGGTTGTTAACTGAACAATGGTACTTTTTCTTTGAGGCTATTACAACAATCATCCCAAGTTATTGGATGAACAGATACCCTATGTACAACATGCTTACAATCGAGCCTTACATTCCTCCACTCAATGTTCTCCTTTTGAGACATGTTTTGGGTATTTTCCTAAGATCCCTTTGGACTTGGTATATGGGAGAGATACTAATTCAAATGAAGAAAGAAATGAAGACAGGGCCCACAAGTTCATTTAGAGGATCCAACAAGTACACCAAGAAGTCAAGGAACAATTGGAGAAAAGACAAGCATAGTATAAAGCTCGGCATGACAAACACAGGGTTGATCATTAGTTCCAGGTTGGAGACCAGTTATGGATTCACATCAGCAAGGAGAGATTGAAGGGTGAAGGCAAGAAACTCAAGCCCATCCTTTATGGAACCTTCACTATTTTGGAGAAAAGTTGTACCAATGCTTTTCGTCTAGATCTTCCACCTTATATGCAGATCTACTCAGTTGTAAATTTGGAAAACTTGAAACTTTTTGAGCCTCCCATGATCATGGATCAGGGTGAGGAAGTTTCAATACCTTCAGTTGATGAGTTTTCTCCTGAGTACTTGGATGAGTTGAAGGAATATATCATCTTGGATAGAAGGATGAGGACTTCGCGTAGGGGTGATTTTGATTATATTCAAGTGGGATTCAAGGGCACACATCCAAGCAAGGCAAAGTGGATTAAGAAGGACAAGGTAAGGTAACTCTTCCCTCACTTATCTATTGATTGATGAAAGATTTTGGTGGTCCAAAAATCTCTCAGGGGGAAGGCGTGATCCAAAAAGGATCCAAAGGAGACTAAGGATAACTCAGAATTCACAGAAACAACTAAGGAAGCTTAGAATGTCCTCAACAGATAGAGAAAGAGAAAAAATTCAAATTCCTCAAATATCAGTTAAATTGGCATCATCGCGAAGAGCGCTTCACAATATTTCCAATGGCGTAAACACCTCGTCAAATGGAGTTACAGATCAAAAGATATTTGTGGTCAAAGTTTTGGTCAACATAGCCCCAGTCAATAGGGATGAGTTAGGATCCATACTACTGACATAAACATCGGTACGGATGACGTTGGCATCCGTACAAGGTACATGTCACATGTAGAGGGTGACACATGTCATGTTGACATCAACATGGTGACATGGAAACACTAGAGGTTTCCATGTGTCACTCAATTTTGGACTTTTCCGGTGAATCCATGGACCAGTGGGAAAGTGCCACATGGCATTCTGTACTACAACGTGGCATTCCGTACATCCATGTGCCATTCCATATATCCACTTGTCAGGTGATGTGGCAAGATGACGGAGCATGGATGATGTGGTTTTGACAATGTAGAAGTGTGTAAGTTTTAAACCTACGAAGTAAAGCAATGCATATAAATTCTTAAGCAATACAAAAATTAATCAATGACTCATACACAGGGTACACAGAGATTTTATACCGGAAACCCTCAACTGGGAAAACCTTTCTTATTTTCATTATATCGAATTTCACCATTCTCCATACAATATATACAATGTTTTTAGGGATTCCGTAGATACCAAAACCCTAATCCCTTAATCCGGGATTAATTTACAAATCCGCTAAAAATAGCAAAAACCACCCAAAAAAAAAAATTCGAGGTGTTGCCCCAAACGCTGCTCGTAACCAAGGGGGGGCATACCTGTCCCCCCCTGGGACCCCCCTAGGAAAGCGCCCGACACACACGACAGAGCTCTAGGTGAAGGGATCGTCAGACGTAGTTGTCGTATCTGACGCACCCACACACACACACATGCAAAGAATATAACACATACCCAACAAAGTGGTGACGTGGCCCAATGAAAGGCTGCCACGTGGCCCAGTCATGGGCTACCATATGGCAACAGGAAAATTCATAAGGATGCCCAACATCCGTATTTCCAAAAATTGGCGGGGTTGGATGGTGCCAACCCCCAATTTGCCAAATTTGATAGGATTCTGCCAAATTTGGTCGAATGTAACCACACCACCAAACTTAACTGTATCCACCAAAGGCTCCGCCAAACTTAACCATATCATCCAAAGTCTCTGCCAAAACCACCAACCAAATATATATTACGTTGTAACCATATACCAAAAATAGGAGGCTCGTAGGTTCGACCTCGAGATCTCCCCTATCAACTCCTCCTTTGCAATGTCTGCCAACCATTGTGTGACTTGGTAAAGTCTACCGCCATTATTACTTAATTTTTTCTTTTCTCCAGTGGATGGGGGGGGCACACCAGGGGTGCGACTGCACGGACGGGGAACGATTTTTGAGATAGATTCTCATGAATTTATTGCAGGTTGCAGGCATGGAAATCGAGATAGAATTTATCTTGGGCCTAAAAGTGCTAGACTCAGATAGACGTATGGGGACAGTCATTTTTTGGTAATTAGACGCCATGAATTCAGTGGTGATGTTCGTTTTCTGATCGGAGAAAATATTTTGCAGCTTAACTACAGAATGAGGTATACTTATGTATTTTGCCAAATTATTTTGTTGAGTTAATAAAAAGGCCTACCCATTTGAGAGCAGAACCCAGAGACATAATCCATCAGGGACGAACCCCGTTATCAAGTATTTATGTTCATATTTGATGCTTATGTCTCTTTATTATTGAACTTTTCCTTCTTTATGGTGCACTTCAATTTATGCTCATTTAATACAATTCTTTAATAAGTCACATCGATGAAAAGATCATGGATCAATCCCTCAAATCAAATATTGTTATATTTGCCTTTGATGTGGAAGAATAGTCTCTTAAGGCTAAACATTACATCATTCCTTCCAACCATGCCTATGCACGTTCACTTGCACGACCCCTAGAAAACTCTGGGAGTTTGATCTTTTGTATTTCTTTGTTGATGTCCCTTGGTGGAGGCCCTCCCTCTGAGTCCCTTGACGCTTCAGGGTTACCCACTCTAGAAGTTGGGGGTTCCACTTCAACCTCCATTGACTGGCGTCCCTTTAATGTCTCATTAGCCTCTAAAGGGCACAAAATGAGAGCTAATTCAGGTGATGTTGGTGCCAACGCCAACATTGGTGGTCCTTGCGATGATGCTCCTTGGTCTCAATTTCCATGAGTCCTAACCATATTGAATACTGAATATGCATCAACCAAATTCTTATCAAGGAAAATTTTAAGGCATTCCACATTTTCTCAAACTTATACTTGAAAATATAGGGTTAGGCATAAGTTTCTTATACTTTTTGTAAACATAAATTACTCCTATAAGGTAAGTGGCTAAAGGTCGATGGCCTAGGAAGGCCACCTCCTTTGCACTTGGGAGGGGGTCAATCTAGCATCTCCCACTAAGGAGAGTGGTTAAAGGTCGGAGTCAAAAGCATCTAATCTTGGTAACTTTGTACAGGTATACTACTATTTATCTAGCGTTGAGGGGCGCTCGCCAATCGTTCTAACTTACCTCTTTGGTGCGTGTTAAATCTACCATTCCCATATAAGTTTTGGGATTAAGTAATGTGATCACATAATTGTTGTTTAAATCTATGCATTATTGTTCGACAACATAGGTATTCCAATAGAGGATGAACACCTTCAGTAACCACTCACACGACCATATCAAATATCAACACACCGATGTTTTAATGTGGTAAAACCCCTACGAGGAAACATCCATGACCCCAGCCAATGCAACCACTTGGAGTAGTTTATTAATGTAAAAGAAAAAGATTATAGAGATATTTTACAATATAGTTTCTCACAATCGACCATCGTCAAATGATCCTCCATGCTCTTTAAATAGAGATCATGGACCAATTGGGTGTTAAGCCATAGATCAATGGCCATTAAGATCGAGGAGAATATGAATGGTTGAATCACTCTATGTCGAGAACATATAGTGACCATCATATTTCCTAACTACAAATGCATACTAATTCATACTAAAGAAACACACTAAGAAACATACTTTTACCTAACGACACATTAGACCAAGTAGATCTTAACTAACTCCTAAGTGTCTAAATATCCTAACATCCCCCCTTAAGAACAAATTGGGATAGGATTGAAGGATTTATAATAGTGACACAATATGAGAAGGAAAGAGGCATTAGATCCTATCACCACTTAATGAAAACTTTCTGAACTCCTAATATAGATCTAAGTTTGGAAAACTTCGCTTATGTAAGAGACTTTGTGGAAATGTCTGCAACTTGATCTTCTGTAGGGAAAAAGAGCACTTAAATAGCTTGATCATGAATGAGATTTCTAATGAAGTGCATGTGTATCTCTATGTGCTTGATGCACTGATGTTGAATTGGGTATTTGGAGAGCTTGATGGCACAATGATTGTCACACCAAAGGATGGTTGGATGTTGCTATTGAAATCCAAAGTCTGAAAGGATCTGTCGAAGATACAAAGCTTCCTGACTTGCATTTACCGATGCTTGGTACTCTGCTCCTATTGAAGAAAGTGAAATATCATGTTGTTTCTTACAGGCCCAAGTGATAGGTCCTGAACCAAGGTTGAAAACATAACCTGCAGTAGACTTCCGATCATCAGGGTCGTCGGCTCAATTTGAATCAATGAAACCAACCAATAAAGGAATCCCCCCTGAATTGTAATGTATCCCGAACTGAACTGTACCATAGACATAGAGAAGTATCCTTTTAGCTTCTTTCCAATGGATTGCATGGGGTATTTTCATATACCCGACAAAAAGAGCAACAACAAAGGAAAGATCAGGACGAGTATGAGTCAATTATAAGAGGCTACCAACTAACTGACGGTACAAGGTGGCATCAACTTTAGGAGAAGTACAAGTGATAGTAAGCTTGACTTCAGACTGGAAGGGAGAAGGGGATGGTTTACAATCATCCATGTGAGAGTGACGAAGAAGTTCACAAGAATACTTAGATCAGGAAAGAAAAATTCCTTCATTGGTTTGCTAAAATTGGAGGCCAAGGAAATAGTGAAAAAAACCCAAGTACGTCATTTCAAATTTCTTCTTAAGGCTGGTTTTCACATAGTTTAAAAGTTTTGAGTCACTACCATTAAGGATGAGGTCATCAACATAAAGGAAAAGGATTATGAGAAGGATTCCTACTTTCTTGGTATAGACATTAGGATCATAATGGTATCTAGAGAATCCAGTGTCAATAAGAAAGTTGTCCATTTTGGCATACCAAGATCGAGGAGCTTGCTTAAGACCATAAAGAGATTTCTTAAGGCAACAAACAAGGATAGAGTCATTTTGAACATAGCCAGGAGGTTGTTCCATGTATATTTATTCTTTCAAATATTCGTGCAAGAAGGAAAATTTAACATCCATCTTATCGACCTCCCATTTATGTGAGGAAGCAAGGGAAAGAACAAGGCAGATGGAATTCATTTTGGCTACATGGGAAAAGTTTTCATTATAGTCAATTCCTTCAACTTGGGAAAATCCTTTGGGAACTGACCGAGCATTGTGTATTTCAACACTTCCATATGATGCATACTTAGTTCTGTAGACCCATTTAAATATGACAAGTTTTCTTCCTTTTGGAAGAGGTACAATATCCCAAGTATCGTTGGCCATTAAAGAACAATACTCTTCATTCATTGTTGTTTCCCAATCTGGATGACCTAAATCTTCTGCAAATGTCTCGGGATCTTGAGTCTTTGAAACTTGATCCAAAAGAGAAGAGGTTCACTGGAACTATGAACATGTCCGACGTTGATCTCACCAACAAGATCACCAACTTCTTATCATGTTGAACATACCCATCTAGGAAGCTATGGAGTTGGTGTTGGTTTACGTTCAAAAGATTCATATGGAGGAAGGTGAGCAAGAGGAGGTGGATTTTCATCCTCACTGTCATCATCTAAAGAAGAAACTAGAATAGGAACAGAAGAAGGCACAAATTTCGAAGATGGCTCGTAGGCTGAAGAAGGCACAATCGTTGAATTAGGCTTGCAGGCCAAGAGATTTTCATCAAATTTAACATCTCTTCTAATAATAATTTCATTAAAATGTGGTTGAAGAAGTCTATAACCTTTAACATCTTCAGAATAATCAACAAATATACACTTCTCACTTTTAGGCTGCAATGCTTTCATTTTCTCATCAGGAATGTGAGCCCATGCTATACTGCCAAATGCATGAAAGTGACTTGCATCTGGTTTAATTTTATTCCAATATTCTTTCGGTGTTATATTTTTAAGAGCATTTATGGGAGTGTGATTTACTATGTAATTTGCACAGTCGATTGCTTCCAACCAATACTTTAGACTTAATACCTTAGATTGGATCATAGAATTAGCCAATTCTTTTACTGTGCGGTTCTTTCTCTCAGCAACACCATTTTGTTGTGGTGTATATGGAACAGTGTGTTGCATTTGGATTCCCTGTGTAGTGCAACAACTTGTAAAATTATTTTTCACATATTCGCCTCCATTATATGTTAATTTTTTAACTTGATGTCCAGATTTCTTTTCTACAAGGGCCTTGTAGGCCAAAAACTTGTCAAAAACTTTTCTCTTAAGTTTTAATAAGTAAACCCAAGTACATCTGGAAAAGTCATCAATGAAACTTAAGAAATACTTGCACCCATAAAAAGAAGGAGAAGAAAGTGGACCACAAAAATCACTATGAACAAGATGTAAAGGGCCTGAGGCGTGTCAAGAGGCACGTTTGTCAAAAATGTCTCGATGATGTTTTCCAAGAACACAACAGACACAAACACCATCTCTGCATGAAACAAGAGGAATACCAGTTACCATCTATTGATTACATAGCTGTTGCAATGAGCGATAGTTTGGATGACCAAACCGCTCATGCCAAAGTTTGCTCAAGTCATTACTATGAGCAAAAAAAACTGATGAAAAAGATGATGACCCAAAGTTGTCAAACTTGTACAACCTAGTAATATCATCAACAATTCCAGTTGCAAGAACATGATTACGATCGTTTAGATCCTTGATTACAACTTGGTGAGGTGAAAACTCTATGGTTTTACCTTCACCTGAATAAGTGATTTGATATACCGATAGAAGGTTAAAAGAAAGACTTGGAACACATAATAAATCATTGAAATGACTGTTTTCTACTTGAATTGTTCCAGATCCTTCAACACTAAGAGATCTATCATCACCAACAAATATTTTCTTGGTGTTACATTCATTTAGAGAAAAAAATATGTCTCTATCCTTAGCCATATGATAATATGCTCCATAATCAATAAGCCACTCATCAGAAGAAGAAGTAGAAGTTGTATTGAAGGAGAAACCAGAAGCAAAAAGTGCATGTCCATGAGAAGAAGAAGAAGTAGTAGAATCAATATTGATGTTGTGATTCTTCATTGCTACTTCTAAAGCTGCCATATTCTTGAAACATTTGGACTCATCATGACCATCTTTATCAAAAAATTTGCAATGTCCATCAGTCTTCTTACTTTTATATTTTTCTCCTTTGTCACCATTAAGAGCGGAAGCTATCTAAGTGGGTTTGGGACCCTTCTATTGCTTGTTGTTATGGCGAGGATGATTCTTCTTGGGATTCTTGGGTTTATATTTCTGATGGACGACTAAGGCTTTGTTGGAGGTATGTGCAGTGTTGATCACTCCAAGTTGTACAAGCTTATCTCGCTCTCTAATCAAAGCATCACAAAAGTTCTCAATACTCAGTTTTTTATAAGTTGTCCCTAGAGCCTCTTGCATGGCATAAAAGGTAGATACAAACACAAAATATGCACTACCTAGCTTAGAAAGAATAAGACAGATGTAACGATCTACTTCTATCTTTAACTTACATTCTTCATATAAAGTTCTGAGTGTTTTAAACTTAGATAGATAGTATTCAATGCAAGAAAAATCATTTGGACTTAAAGTTGGTACTTTATTTTCTAACTATTGTGCTTGAATAATATTTTGTTTACCAAACACAGATCCAATCTTGTCCCAAGCTTATTTGGGCTGATCAATTGATTGAAGGTGGAACCTTAAATCAAGAGATATGGACATTCTGATTAATCCACATGCTTCGTCATTCCTATTATCCCATTTGATTTTCTTATCATCATCAGTGGGTGTTGTTTCCTTTCCCAAGGTAATCCGGTACAAACCTTTACTTCTTAATAATCGTCCATATGGGATTTCCATTGGAAGTAGTTGGTGATGGTAAGCAAGAGATTACTTGTAGAATACATATTCAATATGTAGACAATATGGATTTAAAAACTGAAATTGATGATCTAGATGAAAATATCACGAGAAGTTAGGCGGTTTAAAAAAAAAAAGCACTGAAAACGAACTTCAGATGTGAGAGTTATGCCCTTTTTAAAAAATGCATAAATGACAACCAAAGGACCACATGGTGGTGTAAGTTTCTTTATGAAGTGACTCTCTTTTATAAAGAGAAGTGGGGATCACTTTTACAATGAAGTTACTTTTTTTTTCCACTAAAAATTGCACATTATATTTATATTAATATAATCTGTTCACATAACAAAACATTACTTCAAGGGCTCCTTGAGTTTCATAGTCCTATCCATTGACATAAACTATATGGAAATATCCAATTTCGTTACATTATTGGCACCAATCTTTTCGGACAAAAGAAATACTTTTCAAAAAAGTTTTTGTCTTTTATACATAGATAATGGAAAAAAAACAAACACCCTTCTTTGCAAGAAAACAACACATGAAAAAACCATTAGAAAAACTGCTAGTACATCCTTAAAAATAGTTTTGGGCCCTCATGACCTCCTTCCCACTGGTTATATGCTATGTTCCCTGGACACATTGAGAGAGCCCTTTTTGATAAGCAATCTACCTCTTGATTCTCTTCTTTGTATACATGAGCAAAGGTAATATTCGAAAAATACTTGATCAACTCCTTTATCCTGTCCTTCTAACAGTCTATAGAAACTACCTAATAGTGTCTTTTCTATTAAGCCATTCAATGACTATTTTAGAGTCCCCTAAAACATGAAAAACTGTAATAGAAAGTCTATGAGTTAAAGTTAGAGAAGCCCAAACACCCATAAGTTCTGCTCTTGTATGTCTTCCTCTTCCACAATTTAGAGTCCACTTGTAAACTGTGTGATCATTGATTTTTATGACTCCTTCTGTGCCACTTAGATCTCCATTCCTTTGTACTTCCCCGTCAAACCACCCTATGATTTTATCATTTGGAATAGAAAGAAATGAGCATCTAGTTTTATAGACTTTTTCCTTTGGCCTGTTACTGCTCACCGCACCTAAAGAGAGAAATGGTATCTTCTTAATGGAAGGACTCCTTGACTCAAATATAGCCAAGTTTCTTTCAATCCAAATGAACCAACAAATAAAGGCTGGCAGTGTAGGGGTATTGTGATTCAAAAGAGCCCAGTTTTCAAAGCATTCATTCACTGTTGTGCCATAGTGAACTTGAGGGCACCTTTGATCCTTTCCCAAACTGATAAAGTAAAAGGGAAATAAACAAAGAGGTGTTTTCCAGAGTCCCAATTACCTTTGCAGTGAAGTGAATTACACTTTACAATTTTAGCATGAACTTTTTCAAAAAAAGTAACAAAAGAGAGACTTGAACTCAAGACCTCTTACTTAATAAGGAAATTTTTAACCAAATGGTATAGCAAAACATATTGTATTGTATAGCAAGAGGATGGGGGGTGTTGTTGTTGTTGTTGGAGAGTGTGCTAAAAAAAAACTCTTTTCACACAAGAAAAAAATATATATTCTCGATGACAACAAGGGTTAGATCTCGGTTAGCTTACATGGAAGATGCACCTTTTCCTATATGTTTCTAATTTGTTGAGATCACACAGGGCACAGGGAAAAGAGAATACACAGATCTAAAATAGTAGCAACCCAGAAATAAATAATACTCTCCAAAAATTTAAAAAATATGTATTCAGGCTTTATACCTCCAAATCTAACTGAAATGGTCGTATCTCGGGAAAATGGAAACCTTTTCGAGTGAAACGAAAAGTGTTCCTGACTAAAACGAGCGCTCCAGACACAATGGAGTAGTCCTCTCAGCCCATAAATGTATGTAAATGACATAAAATGGAGATGAGGAAACTCAGCTTCATGATCGCGATCTACAACAGGAGCGGGTCTTCAAACATGCTTTGATACCATGTTCAACAACAAAGGTATTCCAACAGAAGACGAACACCTTCAGTAACCACTCACACAACTAGATCAATTATCAACACACTAATTTTTTGACATGGTAAAACCCCTACGGGGAAACATCCACGATCCCAGCCAATGCGACCACTTAGAGCAGTTTATTAATGCAAAATAAAAAGATTACAAAGATATTTTACAAGAGAGTTTCTCACAATCGATCATCGACAAATGACCATCCATGATATTAAAATAGAGATCATGGACCAATCGGGTGTTAAGCCACATATCAATGGTCGTTAAGATCGAGGAGAATATGAACCATCAGATCACTCTATGTCGAGAACATATCGTGACGATTGGATTTACTAACTACAAATGCATACAAGTACATACTAAAGAAACACACTAAGAAACACACTTTTACCTAACGACACATTAGACCAAGTAGATCTTAACTAACTCCTAAGTGTTTAAATATCCTAACAATTATCATAAGTTAAAAATTTAATCACAATTTAATGCCAATCACTAAATTCAAACAAACTAACATATTATAACATATATTTATAGTACTAAGTTCATGTTATATATATATATATATATATATATATATATATATATATATAACTTTATTTAAGATTTATCATTATTTTACCAATTAGAACCCACTAAGGTTTGTTTGTCCTTTACTTTTACCTTATAATTCTTTTCATAATTAAACAATTATCCTTTTAGTTTCCTTCCTTTATTAATAATTATATATTTAATACTTCATAATAAACATAAAATAAACATGACCATTTCTTTCTTTCTTTATTTTTTTATATTTATAAAAAATGGCATTATATATATAATATAATAAAATTTATAGATTTAGAAAATTAAATATTTTTACTATAAAATAATAATGAAAATAATGAAAACTATATATATATATATATATATACACGATTATAAAATATATATAAAAAATGATTATTTTTATAATAATATTTTTTTTAAGGGCATGGGGTTTTAGGGTTTTTGGCAATGTGCAGACTCGCATTAGGCCCACGTGCCTTTCCCACAATTTGAAATGGGAGAAAAAAAGGAAAACACGGGAACCCTAGACCTACACTGATGGAAGAGGGATTTGTTTCCCTCCCTGGGTAGAGGTTTCGTCCACGTGCAGAGGGGTCGACTTGTTTGAACAATTGTTGGTCTGGTTCATTGTGCAGGGGTATGGCCCATGGGATTTCTCCCTCGACGCCTCACACTTGGACGCATAGTGCAAAAATAAATTCCCCTCATGGGCTGTCTTCCCCATGGCTTAACGCTTGATTTTTGGGCTGACAGAGGTCCAAGATGTTGGGGATGAAGTGCTTCATCTAATCAAAACGAGCACCGATAAGACCAACAATACTGTAAAATCCATCGTTGGCAAGGTCAAGGATGCAACTTATTCTGCCCCAAAACATTGCAGGGACTGTGAAAGATAGAGAAGAAGAGGTCGTGAAGGATCAAGCGCATGATATGTATGATAAAACTGGACTAGTGTACGAGTTGGACAAGGACAAGGTATCCCAAACTCTGGGATCTTTAAAATATGTAGGCATCAGATTGAAAGAGGTTGTGTCTTCCCTGCTCCCCGATGGAAGAGAGGTAAATCCATAGGATTCGAAAGAAAGTGGACAGGTGTACAAGGAGAAAGCGTTGGAAGGGTTGGCTTAATATGCGGGCAAGAGTTAGTAAGGCTAGTTGGCATATTGTTGACATATGCTAGGGATATAACTATAACTGAAACCTGGCATGGAGTGTATTGAATCTTGTATTTAGAGATCTTCGATTCTACCAAAGAGAGATCAAAGAAGAGCGGGGAGGACTTGTCTAGAGGTGCTTCCACCAAAGACAATTATGAGCACATGGCAGGTGACATCTATGGGTTTGCCAAGGGAAACATTTCTGATGTCGGGGAGAACATTAAAGAGGAGGGAGAGCAAGTCCAAAAAACTACAGGTGAGTCTTATGATTCTTCCAAGGAGTCCACTAAGAGGGTTGGAGATTATGTGCAACGAACTGTAGAGGATGTCAAGGAAAGGTTGAGGGTTAAAGAACATGAAGAAGAGCAGTAGGTGGGTCTAAAATCAAATATTGGAGAGGTCGACATCTTATACAAGTTCTGACAAGTTTTTGACGAGGTTTATTTCTTTTCTCTAGAGTTGTTGGAAGCAGCCAGGAAGTTAGAAAAACAAGTTTTTGGCTTTCCCCAAGTGGTATCGTGATGCTTGGACAAGCCTTGGTGATGGGATTTGTTTCTTCAACACTTGGTATCAAGATTTGGTATTATGTGTTGGTACGTGGACTTGGATATTGGGCAAGGCCCACTAGTTCTTTTTTGTTTATACTATTGCATTTTTTTGTATATATTATTTTATTTTTTGTTTATGTTATTGCATTTTTCTTTTTGTTTACCGCTTATGCAAGGCATCATCTTGATGACCTTTGAAATTTATGGGTGGCTGTCCAATTTGGGTAAAAGGGTCAAAGGTGACCATGTGCAAAGGTGTGAAAAGGTAATCATGTTAACAATTTCTTATGGTTGGAAAAAAGATGGAACAATGGAATAGGTTTGTAGGGCTCCTTCCTGCTAAATTTCACCCAATTCAAAATTCTCATATTTGTTTTTATTTTTTTTTTGGGGGGGGGGGTATTCTCTATAAGAGTTATTCTAGGGTTTCTTAGTGGTAATTTCAAGGTTTTGAGGGTTATTTCAGGGTTTTCTGGGTCATTTCTACTCATTATCAGGACATCATGTCTAAATTTCTGTCTTAAGGTGGGTAGGCCCTAGGTTTCAGTTTTGAAACTGGGCTCTGATACCATTTGTAACAACCATAATGTCTTTAAAACTAGAGTAAATCTATATTTTTGTTTAACCATGAAAGGGGATTTCTTCTATTCTGGTTGCAAGATTTAAGAACAAAATCTAAGACATCACATAGTATATCTATAACTGCTATAAATTGAAATTTCTTTAATCTAGTACAAAATAATAATTTCAGAATTTACCTCTTGAAGAGGAAGGTCGTCCTATTGAAATTGCTTGTTGAAAGTGCTTTCCTGATTGTTTTCTTGAATGCTTTCCTAAAACTAAATATTTACCTCCAAGCCAACTAGGAACAACCTTTTCGGGTCCCTAGCTCCAGGAATCTTTGTGGTTTCTTGGCCCCTAAGCCCAAAGTTCCCAGCAACAAAAATTCCCCTGTAAAATTTTCCCAAAACAATCTTTGTCCTCCAATCTCCTCCTTCTTCCCCTCTCTTTCATACTTTCCTCCTTGCCTTCTTCTTCCAGATTTTTTTTCAAAAAAAAAAGACCCCCTTCTGAGTCCCCTCCCCTCTTCCTTATCCTCCTCTCTTGAATCCCTCTCCCTCATTCAATTTCCAAATTTCCTTATCCCCTCATTAATTCCCTCACCTACCATAATATAATAAATAGTAAAAAGATTCATTGTATTTAATTTTAATAATTAATTAATTAAATTTAACTTAACAACTATGATCAATAAAAATCAATTGGGCTATTATAGATAATTAAATCCAAAAGGATCACCTACGATACATTTGTTTATGACAACAATAGCTTGGAGGAAGTGCCTTCATACAAGTATCTTGGAAACGATATCCACCACAAGATCAATTGGAACTATAGCATTGAAAAAATGATAAATGGAGGGTAGAAAGATTATTGTGGGCTCAAAAACAATTGTAAATCAATAGACCTTTGGATTTGGGAAAAAAAAAAACTCCTCTTTCACACTCTCGTCACTCCAATTATCTTATATGGATGTGAAGTTTGGGGTTGCAGTATATCTAGATAATCATGGAGAAAGATAGAACAAATCCAAAAGAATTTTATAACTTATAATCTCAAAACTAAGGGGAATACACCCTATCTTATCCTCCTCATAAAAGAAAGTCTTTCACCCATTGAGACCATTGCTATGATTAGATACCTAACACACAAGAACAAGATAAACCACATGGATGACAAGAGGCTCCCCAAAATTGCTTCAAACTCTAACCAAAACCACCAACGACTCAAGAAGGGATGGCATAAAGATGTCAAATCTTGGTTAAATCATTGGGGAATACAAGAAGAAGCCATCATGCAGAATATTGATAGTATTACAAATATTATCACTTCTAAATTGAAGGATAATGTGTGGTGTGATAATGAATTAGTGGATAAAAGGAAATTAAGATACTACAAGGAGGTGGTCAACCCTAATTTAGAAGATCAAAATTACCTCTCAGTTGTGAAAAGTGCAAAGAAGAAAATCAACATTGCTAAAATAAGAACAAACTCTCTCGAGCTACATAGTGAAACTAGGCATTGGACAACTCCCAAAACACCATGGGATGAGAGAATTTGCCACCTTTGTGACACCGAGCGGGTAGAAGATGAAAAATACTTCATCTTGGATTGCCCTACATATAGCCATATTAGATCCCAATTTAAAAATGTCTTCCACATTACCGACCTTCCTAACTTCCTAAGTAATCAAAACTATGGCGATCTTGGAACACTTCTCTCAATGTTTTTTGAGCATAGAAATACAATTATAAAGAAACTGAGGTAATCTCCTTCTTAAGATCCGATAAACCAATTGGTTTCAATAGACGTTAATAATCATCATCATTATCATAATTGTATTAAAAATATTTTTTTTTAAATCATATAACATAACCTCCAACATCAATATAAAGTACTTGAACATGAAATAAAGTAATATAATAATAATTAAATTATTTAAAATGAAAATTATATAATAATTATAATAGTCTTATAATAATTTGATTAACATAGTAAGATTAATTCATATATTATTCTTATGATAATTTAATAAAATGATATAATAATAATTAAATTATTTAAAATGAAAATGCTATAATAATTATAATAGTCTTATAATAATTTGATGAACATAGTAAGATTAATTCATATATTATTCTTTTGATAATTTAATAACTCAATGAATATTATAAGGTTAATTGATATGTATCAATGGTTTGTTGGTCCGGTGAAAATGTGGTGTTATAAACACTTTCATCGATATTGAAATGTTTTCAATAACATCTGTATTTATGTTTGAGTTTATTGGGTATCTATGTTAAAGAAAGTGATGGTGATGACTCGGCAAAGTGATAGGTGGCGACCTGGCATAATAGGTACTAGATATTTTTATTTTATAGATATGTAAATTTTAAATGATTTTATTAAAATAAATATTATTAAAAATAAAAAAGTAAAATGTCAATTTCTTTCAATTTTTGTGATTAGTATTAAAATTGATATTTTCCATACTTTAATTTAAATTCAACTTTGTGATATATGTATTCTTTATGAACCAATTATTTATTATTAATCTAGCTTTAAAATATAAAAAATTTAATAAAATATCATATTCTCTCTCTCTATATATATAATTTAATATTATATTAGTTTATTATTAAAAATAAAAATATATATATTAAAATTATGATGATATTGGAAAGCTTCATTTAATGTTTTTCTAATATATAAACAAAATTTTAAAGAATTGTAAATAATCTTTTATATTTTTAAGATGGAAAAGTGAACATTAATCATCATCATAATTTTATAATAATGAATGACAAAAAAATACATTGTATGACAACTATCAATAAACATGACCCCACTTCACCCAAAACAACTTGTAGTACCCACTACTCCCAAAAATATATTCTCTTCCTAACATTAAATAATAAGTAGTTGTAAAGTTTTGTTGAAAAATAATTGTAGAATTAATGTTTCTTTCTTAAAATATAGAAACATTTTTCTCAATAATATAAAACCATGATTTTTTTTTAAAATAAATAATCAAAATATATTCTTATTTTCGCTTCCAATAATCATCATCAAAGTGAGAAGACATGTTGGGTGGAATTGTCTTACATTTTACTCTAAGATTAATGATTGCTATAATGATAAGTACATAATGTAATTGAAACCCAATTCCATTAATAACACTAAGAACTTTTGTCTTCCTTTTATAGCAACATTAATGTAGATGTGTAGAAGTTCAAGTTTTTTTTTTTTGTTTGTTAATTTGTGCGGGACCTGTTGGCTACGCTATTAACCCGTGGCTTGAGAAATCGTGACTCAGGGGCATCTAAGCCGTCAAAATCACCCGGGGATCGCACCCGGCCTGAGCCACACCAACCCTTAACATGGTTGGATTTTTTGTCCCCACAGGTTTCGAACCGATGACTTTAACATCACGGAGTGGCTTAACAACACACTCCGTCACCGACTGTCCTACACCTCGAAGACGTGTAGAAGTTCAAGTTAATAAAGTATATGATATTTAATTTTTATATTTATTATATTATAATAATTTTAATATATTTAAATTTTGTATTTATTATATTATAATAATTTAAATTATAGGTAATTGATGTTATATAATAATTTAGATAGGGAATGAGTTAATAAAGTTATAATTTAAAATTATTATGAATTGTTTTTTTTTAATGGTTTAAAATAATAAGAAAAGAAATTAATATTTTTCATTTAAAATTCAATAAAAATATTTTAAATCAATGGAATTGTAAATTGTAAATTACAAATAGTAACATTGCCTTGTCTTAATTGTAAATTAGTAACATTGTCTTGTTTTAATTGTAAATTGAAAATAGTTGAAGATATAGAATGTTTAGTCTTTTTCATTAATACATATACAAAATCGTTTTATTTAATGATTTTATTTTTAAATAAAAAAATTTATGTTTTCAAAATTTTGGTGAATTCTGTTATCTTACATCACAAAAAAACTTAAAAAAATTTGCATGGTCAAACTTCTCATTAACCATGTAAAATTTTCACTTTTATAGAAATTTCTATAGAATTTGAGAAAAAATAAATATAAACACTAACATATAATTGTTTGAAAAAAAAATGTATAAAAAATATGAAGAGACCCGGTGGTTTAAGATAAGATGCATCACGTGTATGTGAATACCAAGAGGGTTTTGGTAAACACAAGAAAATCGGATATTATATAATATTTATGGATATTATATTCATTTTCTCGATACAAGAAAATCCGTTTGTTAATGCTTCAATTAAAATATGAAAGAGAAAAAAAAGCAATTAGGCAAGTAGTATATTCATTAGTTCAATTGTTTTCGAGTCTTGGAATAGTTGTTTAATCAGTTAAAGAACCCCAATCGAAAATACTTGCATTTAATTGATAAATTTAACATGTAGTTGTCCTTTGAATTTACTCGTCCGGGGCCATTTTGAGGCCAATGTCCTTCTTTGTCTTCCTGTGACCCTTCTTTTCTTATGGCTTGGACTGGTTTTCGGGAGACTATTTGTTAGGGCTGTCTTTGTCATACTTTGGTTGTTGTGGATTTGCAGACCCGAACTCCCGTTTGTTCTGGTGCTTAAATTTCTGCTCGATTTTAACAGCATATCGATAGGCAGCACCGAGTGATGAGATGTCTAGAAAATCCATTTCAGTTTGGATGTATATGTGTAGAGCCCCACGGTATTTCAGAACCAAATGTCGTTCGGAGTCTTTGATACCCAGCTTGGTGCGCAAGGTATGGAAGGTATTGGTGAACTCCGAAACTGCTTGGCCCCTCTCTTGTTGCAGTGTGGTCCATCTCACGTACTGGTCCTCATAGTTGCCAACAGGGTAGTATTGTTCCTTTACCGCATCCACAAAAAAATCCCAAATGGGCTCGACCCCATATATTCCAGACTCCTCTGTGGAACTCTACTCCCAGTAAGTTTCCCACCAATGTTTGACATGGGGGAGAGCCTTAAGGAGTGCGAAGGTGATCTTTTCTTTGTCGGAAAAATTATGAACAGAGAAATAACCTTCTAGCAGATTTAACCATTTATCTAGGGCATTTGCATCTATTTGACCTTCAAATATGGGAATATCAAAATTAACCTGTACCTTGAAAGGCGAGGTGCCTCCAAAGTGGTCGCTTGA
>ML796211.1:39998-69998 GCA_009831015.1 Picea engelmannii
GAGAAATTCATTGATATCTGTCACAATATGACCCTCATCATGGAATCTTTAGCAAGAAATATTAGACCGTACGAGGAGGTTAGAGGCTCTAACTCTTAGATTGGATTAGAGGGGAAACTATAAGAAAATGAATACCAAGAAAATGAGTCGAGGAAAGAGCCTGATAAAGAGAAACCAAGGCCCAATGCCATTGTCCCTTTTAGGTCCTTATTTAAAATGGAAGCAAAAGTGGAAGAGAAGGAGATGAAAAAACTCTTCCATATCAAGATCCAGGTCAAGAATACCAAGTTAGACATTCTCTTCTATTCTAGTTCACAGGTCAATCTCATAACAACCGATCTAGTCAACAATCTTAGGTTGGAGGTTCATGATCATCCTAGCCCATATCCACTAGGGTAGGTAAACAAGGATGTAGAGATCAAGGTCACAAAACAATGTAAGATAAAAATTGTTTTTATGTGCATATTTTATTAATGAAGTGGAGTTAGATGCAGTACCCCTAGATGTGTGTGGTCTAGTGTTTGGAAGACCCTACATGTATATGAGGGATGTGATCTTCATGCAGAGAGAAAACCAGTGCCACCTAATCAAGGATGGGAAGTCTTTAGTCATCAATTCTCATAAAGGTAAATTAAATATATCACCAATAAGTCCAACCAAGACAAGAAGTTAGTTAGTTCAAGTAAGAAGTATGTTTTGTTTTTCTTACGAGAGAATTGGTTGGGTGATGAATTGGTAAGGGTAAATACATCCTTGGAGGGATGTACTATAAATAAGAAATGATAGTTGGAGGAGTTATTGCAAGCATACAAAATATTTTTATAGGATCCTAAAGGAATGCTACCTAAGAGGGAAGTGGAGCACGAGGTACAATTGTTTCCTATCTCCCCATTACCAGATATTGGGTTGTATAGACAATATGTTTTAGAAGAAGATGAAGTGAAGAAACAATTGCAGTAGTTGTTGGAGCAGGGAGTTATTCGAACAAGCACCTCATCTTATGGGTCGCCTATTATCATTATACCCAAGAAGTATGGGACTTGGCAGATGTGTATCGACTACAGAGCTTTCAACAAGATTACACTAAAGAATCGATACTTTCTACCCAAGATAAATGATTTTTTAGACTAGTTGCAACATGCCAAGTACTTCACCAAGTTGGATCTCAAATCAGGATACCATCAGGTATGCGTTAAATAGTAAGACACATGCAATACTACCTTCAAGACAAGGAAAGGTTTGTATGAATGGTTGGTCATTCCAATTGGTTAATGTAATGCACCAACTATATTTATGAGACTAATGAATGATGTATTTTACCCATATTTAGATTCATTTGTTATAGTGTGTTTGGATGATATATTGGTTTATAGCTCTACCTGGTAGGATCACATGTCCCATCTCATGCATGTGTTAGAGAATCTAAAAAGGCATCAACTGGTGCATAAATTCAAGAAATGTGAGTTTGTTCAACAATAATTGGTGTATTTGGGGCATGTGATCGGTGGAGGGGAACTCAAGATAGATATCGAAAAGATGGAGGCCATCATAAAATGTCTATTTCCTACCAATGTCACTGAAGTTAGGAGATTTGTTGGGGTAGCACAGTACCTACCAAAGTTCATGGAATCCTTTTCAGCGGTAGCTACACCACTCCATGCCATAATAACAAGCGGTAAGAGTTTCCAATGGGGAAAGAATCAGTAGAAACATTTTGATGAGATGAAACAAAAGATCAATCAAGCACCATTTATTGCATTTCCTAACTTGCGGAATCCCTTCGAAGTGGAGATAGATGCAAGTGGATTCTATGGGATCAATTTTGATGCAAGGAGGTAAGTTAGTATGTTATCATTCCGAGATGTTTCATGGGGAATTTTTAACTAGCCTACATATGATAATGAACTCTATGCCTTATTTCAAGTTGTTAAGAAGTGGAAGCACTATATGATGAGAAAGGAAACCATTATCCATACAAATCACCATCCATTGTAGTACTTGTAGGCCCATAGTAAGCTTCAATAAAGTATGCATTACAAGTGGATGGGGTTTTTAGAGCTATTTCATCTAGTCATCAAGTATACAAAGAATGTCACTAATAAGTTGGTGGACATGTTTTCAAGGATACCAACATCCAATATTATAGCTTTTGGTCCTGGGAACTATTATGCACGTGGAACCTTTTACCCATGATGCATACAAAGATGCAAACACTTAAGATGAGGAATTCAAGGAGGTGTTTTAGCAGCTATAGAGACAAATTAATGTAGAAGAAGGTGACAATAAGCCTGACTACCATCTCCATAATGGGTTAATCTACAAGCTCAACAAGATCTAGGTCAAATATTGCTTCTTATTAGAGAGGCTCACACCTCTAAGGTTGCAGGTTATTTTGGTGTTAGGAAGACAACTGCTAACTTAAACATGTATGTGTATTGGCCCAGAATGCAAGAAGATGCAACACAATATATTAGAGGATGCATACTTTTTTGTACTAGCAAGCCAATTAATAGAAAGCAAGTTCTATACCATCCCTTACCTGTACCCACTTGACCTCGGGAAATCATTTCCATGGATTTTGTGGGTGGTTTACCAACAAATTGGAAGGAACATGACTATCTATTTGTAGTCGTTGATAGGTTCAGTGAGATGTGCATTTGTATGACTTGTAAAAAGACCATCAAAGGACAAGAAGCAATAAACATGTTCTTTGAACAATTTTGGGTTCACTTTGGGTTACTAAGGAGCATCATATCAAACAAGGATACCAGATTTCTCAGTGCCTTTTGAACTACACTTTGGGAGAATATGGACATGAAATTGAAGAGATCTACAACATTCCATCCACGAAAAAATGGGTATATAAAAGTAGTCAACAGGATGTTGGTACAACTTTTTAAGGTTTACAGATAGAAGAATCCAAAGACCTAGGATGAAAATATTATCGACATTCAACGATCTTATAATAGAGAAGTCCACACTTATACTAGTAATCCCCCTTTTGAAACTTGCTTTGAGACACTAAAGAAGCCATAGGAAAAGTATTTGGCCAGACATGATCAACATGGAACCGAGAAGTCATTCAAAGTGGGATACATAATTTGGTTACAACTAAACAAGGAAATATTATAGGGTCCTGTTATAGCAATATTTGCCTCACCATTGCTATCTTGCACAGAGGGCCTTTTTCCATTTCCCTATGCAAACTTATCATCCATTTTTGATGAATCCAGAGCCAAAAATATACATTTCTCCACATATACGCTCCCTATCAGCTACGCAATATGCGTATACGTTGGTTGCTCCACTAAAACCCGCGTACATTGGGATTTGTGCTAGAAAATACAAAAATGAAGTCGGGTTCCCATGTCACGACAGGAGATTTCTGATCCTTAGCCTTCCATATATTGGAAACGTTTTGACTCAGCCCTTCGGTTGAATTCTGAAGGCTATAAAAACACAATTCCGAGCTATGCAAAAGAGGAGAAAGCATTCAACTTTGATAGCAAAGTTACTCTGGAGAAATTACTTCATATTGAGTTTGCATCCCTTTGTACCTCAGGTCTAAACACAGTGTTCAACCCCCAAGATCTTTCCCTATTATTGAGAGAACCTCATTGTATCTCTCCTATGATCTTTCCTTTGGTGGAGGATTGAAGTGGTGGAGGCCCAATTGGAAGGAACTTGGTTTCTTGGTTTCAAACTGTGCCGACACGAAAGTTTGTAATGTTGTCACTTCTGCTGATCAATTATTAATAGAAATACTCCTTTCCCGTCCTATTGGTATATTTCAAATGTATGATCATTATCTATGGACATGTTTGTAATGTTCATTAATGGATTGTGCTATCTTATGTGCTAACACCTTTATATCATCATTATATACTTTCTTTGCTCGTTTGTTAAGAACTTATTGCAGCTATAAAGCTTTGTATTGAGTTGCTCAACGATGGAACATCATCAAATGTTGGATTGAGGTAGGCCTCTTTCTTATCTTGCACATCAGTTTATATAGAATATGTTGGAATTGAGTTGTTTTCTGCAGTCATACCCATCTATTGTGGTTTACCCTTGGCCATAGAGATTTTTTCCCTCATAACAGAAATGACGACTCCACTAGGGAGAGATCTTCCTTCTAAGGGTTGGAGTACTTTTTGTTCTTGCATTTCTCTTTTTCCTTTGTGTTTCTTGTCGTATCACTACTTGACAGATTTTGTTCACTCTGGGTCTGCGTTTCTAGCCTTCTTACCTTTGCCTGGCCTTGTTTTAAAGCATATACGCTCCTTTTTCCCTGACAGTCGCATATACCCGCTTGTTGTCTCACTATAGGATGAGTATATACACCCTGTTCTCCTGAACAATCGTGTATACCACTACCATTTGCTTGTTTTCTTGGTTTAGTGATTATTGGGTGAAATTTCATGATTGTTGAGCCTTCTTAGGCCTCTGTAGTCCCTGTTGAGTTTCTTTGGATTGAAAGGAAACCTGTTGGGAGTTGAACTTTTGGGCGTAGTCTTTCTCTTTGTTTTCCATCCTTGTTTGTCCTTGAGCCCTGGGATGTTTGCTTGGCTTCTTAGTGTTCTTCTTGAGTTATTTAATTTATACATAGTAGAATTTATATATCAGGTTGCTTTACAGCCCATGAATTTTCTCTTTAATATATTGAAAATAAAAAAAAAATAGGCATTTTTCATTGGTTAACATTTTTGTCTTTGAACCTTTATCATTAGCTTAGTTCATTTAGCGAAAGATTGCATTTTACTTATGAGTTGCAAAGTTGAAATCAAAAATTGCACTGCTTTTATTAGCATATCATTCATTGAAAAGTTAAAGAAAGACTTTGCATTATATTCATATTCATTTTCTTGTAGAGTCATAACATCATGAGTTTCGCTTCCATACCATTTTGAGTAATCACGACCAATAAAATTTACACTTTAAACTAAAATTGATTAGTCATGATTTTTTTTTTTTAAGGTGCACAAACTAGTCTAGGATTTAGTGCCTTGGAATAGGATTTTGTGAGTAAACTTCTCCAAGGAAATTAAATCAACATATGTGTTTGAGACAGGGAGTTGAGAAGTCTATTGTATAATTGGTAATATCAGGAGGCTCCACTCACACCGGAGTTAATCACGAGGTCACACAAAGTTAGTTGAAGGGATAACCCCTGGATACTCACATAGCATTAGAGATATTTCTATGGATTTATTCATATTTGGGGATCTTGCTAGTACCCATACCTCTATGAGAGGTGGTCCTTTCAAGGTTTCGAGCTTTGCTACCCTGCCCATACAGTGATCCAGACTTATGACTACTCACCAGTGCATTGGTTATACAATGGTTTATTAGTTTCTCGACTTAGGTATCTCATAGGTTACTTGCAGGGGTTATTATTCTTGTACCCTGGGTCAGATAGGGGTCAGACAACACACAACTTTTATGGAGGATTACCTCTCCGGGAGGATCTGACTGACTGGTTTTTAAGCCCATGAGGCCCCCTATAACTGATTCTGTTATCTCCAAACTTCAGCAGGGAGTCTCAGGTCCCTCTTGGATGAGGCATACCTTCTTTAGCGAGGGAGGCCACTCAGCCACTTTAGCCCATTTGCATGCATATTGGTCGTTCGACTTTTTGGTATGCTCTTTGACTACTAGTTGGGCTTAGGATATATTTTTATTTTGTAGATTCATAAGTCATCGTGGATTCGGACCAGCTTCCTCACTGGTCCTGTTGGTTGTTATAGTTACCACCGGTTTTCAAGTTCTTTCCTTCTAAAAGGCGTAGAGTTATCAGGGGTGGTACACACACATCCACCTTTCATATTTGTGGTTCCACAAGGATGAGTACTGAGTCTAGTCTTCAGAAAACTGGGAGTTCTTCGACTCCCATACCCACTATAATCAATGGCACCCCTTCGAATCCTCCAACCACCACAGTTGTAGGGCCAGAGGCTTATACTGGTACTATGGCTCGGCCTGTAGTTAATGCTTAATATATTTCCTCAAACCCTTTTGGTGTTTTCGGCCACTCACCGAGTTACAATGTTCAGTCCATTCCTATGGCTTCTAGCCCATTTTCTTATGGCATGCCTAACTTCACGTCGCATTTTTCGATTTCCATCTCAGCTGCTGGCCCTAACGCCAGCTTTGGACTTGGGGGCACTACACCTCCTTACACTCCTTTCCCATTTGGTGGTTCTCATATTCCCAAACAAATCCTAATGTAGGAAATGCCCATTTTCCTCACCCCGAATCTAATCCTTCTACGACTGGATGGAACAACCTAGCTGGGGGACAAGTTCCACCCTATATCCCCACCCCCTCGGTGCCGATTACGACCAATACTTTTGGTATGATGAATCCACTTCAATCCTCTAGATTCCCATATAGAGGAGGTTAGTATTAAATTTTGGGCAACCCCCAACCCGGATCCAATCCGGTTGGGGGCAATTTTCACAACCCCCAGTTCGGATCTAATCCCACTGGGGGAAATTTTCATAATCCTTATTAGAAAATTCCTGCTGGAATGATGCCCAACCCATCCTATATGAATCAAATAGGAGGAGGGCCTTATAATTCTGGACAGGGATTTGGTACTTACCCGAATCCTGGATGGAATGCAGTTCCCAACACAAAATATTTCAAGGGAGTATGGGGCCCGATTCCGCAACCCCATCTCCCTTTTTTGGCCACGCTCAATCTGCCAGACTTGGCTAAGTTAATGAATGACCCAGTACTTCATGATCCCTTATGGCCCCCCATCCCCACCAAACTTCCTTCGGACATTCCAAAGTTTGAGGGTAAGAATGGAGAGGACCATGGTGAACACATCACTACCTTTCACCTTTGGTGCTCATCAAATTCCCTGAACCATGATTCCATTAGATTACAATTGTTTCAACGCACCCTCATTGGAGTCGCTTCGCAATGGTACATTGAGCTACCCAGGGGAACATATGGATCATTTAATCAGTTGGTAGTAGACTTTCTCAACCACTTTCAGTTACCCATTCGTTATGATGTTGGCCTTGAACTTTTGTTGACCTTATTCCAGGACACCGCCACTCATATCTCAAATCATATCCAGGAGTGGCATAGACGGAGGTAGTTAATTAAGACCCCTATAACCTCGACCTTTCTTCTAGAATGGTTTCTAAAGTATTTTCACCCTCCTATCTTGAAGGACGTTACTACTTCTGGGGTCTTCAATGAGGAAGAATCTATCTTTAGATCCCAACAATTAAATTTAATATATGCCCAGTCTTGGATGTTATATCACCTTCTTCCAGAAGAACCATGGTCAAATTACAATCCTAGGAAAAAACCCGGACCTCATGTCGATGGAATTGTAGGGTCCACCAATGTAAATCCTGCAGACTCGGCAACAAAGTCTTCCGGAGGGTTAACTTCGTTAGGATCCTCCAAACCCACCCAATCGACAGATGTACATTCTGTGAAATCATCGAAAAACCCAAATGGTGACCAGCAACCAGATGGGAATAAAAGGAAAGGTTGAAAAAACCGTAAGGGTGGGAAAAATGGTCACAAACCCAAGGACAAAGATAATAATGGGAAACCAAATGATAATATTGGAGATGGAAAGAAAGAGAAATGTAAGGTGAAGTTTCCTTGTAACTTTGTATCGATGACCACCTTACACATTTATGCCCCAAACTCGCGGAGGCTACAAGGATTTTAAATCTACCACCCGTTGTGCTGACGAATCCATTCCCACACAATAAACATTTATCTTCGAGCTCTTCGAACGTCGTAAATGCGCCTGATCGAAGTCAAAACCCACTGTCGCATGATGGCGACCATGTTTGTATCAATATGGTCGACGCAAAAATTGATGTAACCACATGTTCTTGATATTATAGCTCTTCAAAGGCTAGTACCGACCTAGAATCTCCTCCTCCACCTCTGGAGACGAACCTACAGATTGAGAAACTAGAGCCACTACCTCGTATTACAAAAGGAGTACTCAAGTCCTCTACTCACAACCCTAATTCTAGAGCCTCCCAGAAATACTCTATCTTTGAGGATCTAGGCCAAACACTATGTGCAATGTCGGCTTTGGAGGTACTCTAGACATGTCCATCACAGAGGAATGGCTTACTCTCTACCTTAGGAGCTCTAGAGCCTAGTGGCTCGAAAATCATCAATTTTGACGTCACGGATGTGAAGCCTCGCTTACCCTACCATGTGGATTTCCAAATCCACATGGAGTATTCCAAGTATACCATAAAACAAGTAGTTGTTGATGAATATGTTGCCACCTACGTGATGTCCCTGGCATGTTCGAAAGCTCTCGGTTCTCCGACCCTTTCCAAGTCGTCGAACATGTTGACTGCATTTGATGGTCATTCCTTCCGCCCTCATGGTATTCTCCTCGCCTTTTTGGTCCAGTTAGGTGGGAAGACGGTAGCGGTGGAAGTAGAGGTAGTTGATGCACCTCTTGATTATAACCTGTTACTAGGTCGCAATTGGACCTATGCTATGGTCGTTGTCGTATCGTCTATTTTCTGTATACTTTGTTTTCCTCATCAAGGGGAGATCGTGACTATCAACCAATTATCCTTTGCGTACCCTAGCCCTAATGCATCTGTTGGACCGTTGATACCTGTGATCAATAGTTATCAACCAACAACTAAGAATATCGGCGTCGAAATGAATTCTTCCCTCATGGGTACCTTCGACTTCTCGACACCGATTCACCACGTTTACGCCATGTCTAATAGGCCTGCTTCAACAGTGATGTCCATTCCTTTCTGCACTTCCTATTTTAGTGATCCATGAACCCTACCTTCTCCGACTTCGTCAGGTGAAGGAAAGTTGCATGCTGGCATGGCTATGCCTCTATCGGCAGTAGAGATAGCATATCAAGTTGTTCTAGACTCTTCTATTGATCCCGATCCTGTTACTTCACCGATGGACGAGGAGTATCCTATTCTCAGGCCTGTATGGGACACCTCGTCGTCCTTCTCACATGATTTCCTAGATGAGACTTTTCCTTTGGATGAATCCATCCTCGAAGCCATGAATAGTTTCGAGAGACCTTGGGATGATATGCATCATCAATATTATTTTCTCCCAAGTCTTGAAAGAATCGAGCAAGATGATTTTCGGTCTACCTTGAGTGAGATAGTCGGTCACGCCATAGTTCCACTTGATACGCATAGCATTTATGATGAGGGAAATATGGTGAGTATTTCTCCTACCGTCTCGATCGATATCTATCATACCGCTGGAAAGATTGAGAATGTAAATATAGGTGTGGATTGTTCGCCAGAAGAAATTCTGATCTACACCAAACTCTTTAAAGAATTTCGAGATGTATTTTCTTGGTCATATGAAGAGATGCCAGGGACCGACCCCCGTATTTTCGAAGATGAGATTAGGACTTATCTGGATGATAAAATTGTTTGACAATGTCTTAGAGTTGTAAATCCTATGAAGGCCCCTGCTATTAAGGAAGAGGTGGAGAAGCTACTTAACGTTGGCTTCATCTACCCGGTTCCCTTGACTGAATGGGTATTCAACCACGTTCCCGTGAATAAAAAGCAAGGAACCATCTGTGTGTGTATGGACTTTCGCAACCTGAACAAGGCTTGTCCTAAAGATAACTTCCCCACACCTTTCATTGATCATATTCTTGATGAGTGTCCTAAATATTTTCTTTTATAGACGGATTTTCAGGATATAACCAAATCCAGATCAAACCTGAGGACCAACACAAGATGAAATTTATATGTCCTTGGGGTACTTTTTCATACCAGAAAATGCCTTTCGTCCTTAAAAACGCCCGAGCAACCTTCCAACGTGCCATGACTTTTACTTTTTATGATTTCAAGCACATAGTCGAAGCCTACCTTGATGATCTTGCTGTTCACTCTCGCAAGACAATGGATCATGTTATACACCTTTGACTAGATTTTGAAAGATGTCGTTAATATAGAATATGGGTAAACCCTCATAAATGCATCTTTTGAGTTAAGTATGGTCGTCTATTAGGGTTTCTAGTTTCTGAGACCAGGATCATGGTAGATCCTCTTCAGGTTGAGGCAATACTTTAGTTCCCCACCCCACACACAATTAGACAACTTCAAGGTTTAAAGGGGAAAGCTAACTTTCTACATTGTTTCATAGTGAATTATGTCAATATCACTAAGGGTTTCATGTGCCTCTTGAAGAAAGACACTCCTTTTATCTGGGATGAGCGAGCCCAGGAGTCTTTCGACGCTTTGAAGAAAGCCTTGGTATTGGACCCTCTGCTAAAATCCCCTGATTATAGTATAGATTACTTGTTGTATATTTCCACATCTGCTGAGACGATTGGTATGGTTCTAGTTCAGGAGAATGACGAGATCCATGAGCACGTCATCTACTATATTAGTTGAAATCTAGTTGGTCCTAAGCTTAATTACTCTCATGTTGAAAATCTAGCTTTGGTTGCCATTCATGCAGTCTGACATTTACGTCACTACATATTGCTCTACAAGACTACAGTGGTCGCTGATGTCAATCCTTTTCAATACGTCCTTACCAGACGTATCATAGGGGGGAAATATAATAAATGGACTGTCATATTACAAGAATTTGATCTCGACTTTTCTTCGACCAAGTCCAAGAAATCACTAGTTTTTGCAGAGTTAATATCCGATTTTCCATGATTAGACGAGGATGTTATCCATGTTGATTCGTTTACAGATGACCACATTTTCCTTATCTCGTCGTCTGACCCCTGGTATGGAGACATTGTTTTATATCTTCAAACCTTCAAGTTCACTCAACATCTCTCACGAGATGATCGATGATGTGTTAGATATCAAACCAAAAAGTATACCATCATCGGAGACACTTTATATCACCAAGGAATAGATAATATCTTGCATCGTTGCTTAAATCACAAGGAAGCTGAGTCAGTCCCAAACGATTTCCACAAAGGGGCTTGTGGTGGTCATCTATCCGGGCTTGCGACAACCCAAAAAATCATGCAAACTGATTTATTATGGCCCACTATCTTTAAATATTGCATCGAAGCAGTTAATAAGTGTCACCACTACTGGGTGTTCACTCGTAAAATGCGCTCGCATATGGCCCCTCTTCACCTAGTAATTACCGTCGGTCCCTTCACCAAGTGGGGGGTAGATTTCATTGATTGCAACCCAACTTTGGCTGGGGGGCACCAACATATTATAGTGGCCATCGAATACTTCAATAAGTGGGACAAGGCCATGCCTACCATAAAATCTGATGGGAAGACTGCAACCTTCTTCATGTTCAACCAAATTATCGCCCGATTCGGTATCCCGAGTGAGATTGTCACTGATCATGGCAATCACTTTCATAATGAAATGATGGTAGAACTAGAATCTAAGCTGGGGCTTAGACATGGTCGATCATCCCCTTATTACCCCCAGGAAAATGGGCAAGTAGAGGCTGTCAACAAGTCTCTCAAGACCATTTTGAAAAAAACTGTCAGTCGGAGTAATTCCAATTGGCACATCATGCTATATCCTGAACCTTGGGCATACCGAACCTCAGTTAAGACTGCCACTGTTTTTTCCCCTTTTCAGTTAGTTCACGATGTGGAGTCGATCCTCCCCATTGAATGCGAAATCACTTCTCTCAAGTTGGAAGTTGAGCTCCTACCTGACACTTCATATTTAGAGCGACACCTTGTGCATCTAGAGAGTCTTGACAAGCAACATTTTCCCTTTGTTGGCAGATGTCAACGAAGCCTTCGGTCTACCTAGGATTTGTAAACAGAGCCAGTCATCATAAATAGAACTTGGCTTCCACTACTTGGGTGGTTTACTCACCCGAGGGTCTGCTGGTATCAACAAGTGGCGCATGCCTAGGGCCATCCACGAATAATGTGGCCAAATATAGTGTCGTCATAGAAATTTTGCGAAATTCCATCTCGCATGGTATTCTCTCTTTAGAAGTTCGCCTGGATTCTCAGTTAGTAGTATGTTAGTTGAACGAACATTACCACGTGCGTGATCCTACTTTACTCCATCGATTCCTACAGGTACATCTTTTAGAACGACAATTTGATTTTATTACATATTATCACATTCCTAGGAGTTCTAATCATGTATCTGATGCCTACGCTAATTACGTTCTAGATTGACATTTTTCACATTAATAAAGCAAAGAAAACCATTAAATCAATGTACACATTGTAAGATATAAGTAAAGTCGAATATCCCCTTTTATATATTTCAAAATATGGTGTTTATATTACAAAATTGGGGCTAAAACCCTCAGTACACATATACAGCCGATATACATATCCCAATACATCTACGTCTGTGGCGCCAAATGTGCATCATGATAGCAAACCACAGTGTTTACAAGATGTCGGAAGAGTCGTACCCATGCTCTAGGTACACCAACCACTTGTCGCTGCATGGCTTCAGGTAGATCCTCTAACTGAACCATAGGAATCCTCTATGTCAAATGAGACAGGTTGCCCTGCACATTCTATAGGATCCTCTCTGCTTCTCCTCCCACTGCCTCATCTCCCTGGTTCCTCTATCTATGTCGAAGGAATTCCCCTGTCCGTCGCAGACCCACGTCTGCTATTAAACATGTATCTAGTTAATATTCAAACACCATTCAAAAATATTTTTGTTCCTTAAATACAAAAATACAAAAAATGAAATATTTAAAAACTTGTTACCTATATCACCATAGGCAACCCCTAGTGGAAGTGGCATATCAGGATCTCCTCTAAAATTGATCCCTGCATAGAGATAGTCATCCAGAGCAATGATTTGTCGCCGCCACTAGAAGAAAAAATCATCATTGTAGGGTGTTGATACCCTACCTCCCCCCTGTCGTTTCATGACCTCGATCCACTGCGTCATGGCTAGATTTCATGGTTCTCTAGGAAAGATCTCCACTCTAGGTCCCAAACCTGGAACCCACTCGAAAAAGAAACTGCAAAGAATAGAGGCAAACCTAAAGTTTCTCTTACTCCCCTGTTTGCACTCTGTCAGCTGACCCTTCATATTGGTTAGTAGTGAGGTACACCAATCATAGACAGTGGGTCTAGCACACTCTACTACGTAAAACATAAGCGGTCTCGATGCTTGATACAACGAGGCTGAACCTATGATCTTGGTAAGAACAAGCACAATGATCTTTGAACCGAGGTTACTTATTTCCCAGATGGGGACTTGGCTTCCCACCTTGGGAGTCCCTTTTACACAATGGGAATCGATATACTCCTCGATATTCATCCCAATCCCCACTCTGTGTGACTTGAGGTTCACAACCTCCCCTCGGGGTGATAGACCATTCAATAAGTAGATGTCCTCTACTTCGATCGTCAGTGGTTGTCCATCAAGGATAAATCTCTCGCTATTAGGGTCCTAGTAACCCACCAACATATCCAACAACCTCACTTGGGCCCTCATTCCTTTGAGAGCCAAAAATTTGTACAAGCCACATCTTTTTAGAGCCACTTGAGACACCAGATCTCATTTAACTGCTGCATCCACCTCCTCATGCTCTCGCTCTCTCCATTCCAAGATCATCCTGCAAAACACAAATCATTTTTTGAGTTAAGAACCCCTCTTTTGGTCATTTGCGTACCTATACATAGCTTACTTGCCCACATTCACGTGTAGGGCTCAATACACGCTCCTTGTGGTTCACAGAAGGGCGTATACCTAGTCGTACACACGACCTATCCAAGGATACCAACATATACCAAAAATCCTAACTTACGCCCTCAAAAACTAAAAAATGGAAACCTAATTCAAAAATGTAATCCACTAAATTTGAAGAAGAAGAGATGAAGAGTTACCTGATGCAGACAGTTCGTGATTTCATTGCCCAATGCTCCCGCAATCGCCGTTTGAATCCTGGAGGTATTTTTGGTCCAAATTGCACTATTTGGGTAAAAATCAAAATGATACAATAAATTTTTATTTTATTACTATTTATAAATTATTTTTACCCACTTTATATAGTTTTTAACCTAATGGACTAATTCAAGAGTGGTTTTGAGTTGGTTTGTTGTAGTTTTGACTCGGTTTTCTTGTGGATTTCCATGTCATGATTGACTGTTCGTTACCTCGGGCAGGTATTTTCATAACCTATCATATAGTATAGGTATCCACCCCATCATGCATTTTGCATTATCCTTCGACTATCGCTTTTTACGCCTTAGGAACGAACCCATTTAGTATGACACAGAACCACCCATCTACTATAAATAATGTCGCTAATAAATTGTAGAGACTTACCAAACATGGGTACCCTAGTTAGACCCCCTTTATCATTTGGTGCCCATGTCGAGTTTTTTCCTTAGAACCGGAGTCCATTACAACTTAATACATGACTTTATGATGAGCCTCATTTCTCATTCATGCACAAGCAACCTTATTCCCCGTGGACTCCCGAAAAATGAGTCTTAGTTAAGCTCTTTTCCGACTCGCCTAAAAATAGAAAATATTGCCTAGTGATTTGTCTCTTTCACTCTTGTTAAATTGGATTTGAAAGGTCATGAGTCTTAGTTAAGCTCTTTTCCTACTCGCTATCAAAAATAGAAAATATTGCCGAGTGAAATTGTCTTTTTCACACTCGTAACTTGGATTTGAAAAGACATCTATTTGACACAATTTTACCCCTTTTTCACACCAAGTAGACTAAAGGACATAAAAAAGGATATTTTTTGGTGTTAAGTTATGATTTCATCTCATGCCCTCACTTGCAGTATTGAGCCTTTAGTTGGTTCTTTCTTTGCGTTATAAACCGTTGCCTAAGCAGTTTTTACATCCTCAACCAAGCAGAGCCTTGTTTATATCCTTCGCAATTTGACACCCTATACCCTGGAGGGAACATCACCCTGAGTTTCCATCTCCCACATGCATTTCCTTGAATTAAGCATAGGTACGTTCCACTGCTGGAACAATTTTTGCTTACTTGTGAAACTCGTTTCTTCCTCTGTATCATAGCATTCATTTTTTATGAAAAACCAAAAAAATATGGGTGGGAAGGGAGTACTATATTATAATCAGCATCAGTTGTGTCGCCTTTGAACATAGCACAAAGTTATTGATTCCTTGCGTCATCATAATTTTGGGTTTAACATGGCCTTAGGAAGTTGATCTCGTTACAGAGTTTTCTCTATCGGTTGGTTACTCTTCCAGTCCCTATAGAGAACGTTAATTGATGCCTCATGCATCTAATAGTCACATCATTGAGTCTATGCTGCTGACGTCACCATGTATCTCATGCTTTTGTTCAAAGGAAGTCCAACTTGTGTCGACCACTCTTCAGAAATATTGACTTTGCATGTCGGCCATACGCTCAGTTTGTCCCAGAATAACATGATATTATGGTCTTATCATGCACCCTGGCCCTACTTTATTCATCGGTAGGTCACCTTGAACCCAACAATTGACATTTCATCATTGATCGTTGATTGGGCGGTTTACCTTATGTTCGACGGAAATAAATCTATTTACACTTTGGGATTCGTGCAATGTCTTGGATACCATTAGCCTTATTGGTGGTATCCTCACCTTTGTTAGCAATTTTCATCATTGACTGCTATTCAGAGGGTCTTTTTCGTATACCGCTTGCATTTGGTATACACGAAAGACACACAGGGTCATTGGTTCGTGAAGATGTTCTTCGTCCGATTTCCACCAAATCACGAAGCTCCTGCTTTGTTCCTTGTGCTGACTGATGAGAGATGCCTTAATTCTCTCCTTTCAACGAGTCTCCTTCCATCGACTTCATCTCATTTATTATGGATACGGGACCTAGAGTTTTATGAGTACCTTGAGGCTTATAGTCATTAGTGGCAGGCTCTCTCGCCATTGACAGATGGGAATACATCAATGTCTCCTGATTAATGGATTTCTCAAGTGTTTGACACCAAATCCTTTATTCACACTTGTAGGAATTTACTCGGTGCCTTGATACCTACTTTCATTATTGGTAGGTTGTCTCACGTTTCTTAATGGTATACCTCAATGATCGGTAATCAAACGATGTCTCATTGTGTTCAACCTCAACTCCTTTATTCACATGATGTAGACTTGCACCCTTGGAGGATAGTGTAGAAGACTTGAAGACATCACTATGTGGCCACAACTTTCCTGAGTTGTTGCTTCCCTTTCATTGGACCAACACTTGTTCGACTTTAGTGATCATGGGGGATCAAATTGTACTCCATGGTATACAGATATCTTCAGATTGATTTTGAGACTGGTTTCACTGGGCCTTGTTCGTGACTATGACATCTTTTGGCATGCAACCACATTTGTATTTTCCTATTCATGGCCATGGACACTTGTTTAGTATATTTTCCACATGGATGTGCATTGTATTCTTGGCAGCCATGTATGCAAAGTCAGTACATAATGTAATGAACAATTGTGTTCGTCCAACTGGTCCTCTACCACTCCACTTCTGTGTTATTTATAATGTATTTTGCCCATTGCAGATACTCCTCTAATATCACACATTAGGGGGCATCTGTTATAGCAAGATTTTCCTCACCATTGCTATCTTGCACAGAGGGCCTTTTTCCATTTCCCTATGCAGACTTGTCATCCCTTTTTGATTAATCCAGAGCCAAAAATATACATTTCTCCACATATACGCTCCCTATTATCTATGCAAGATGCGTATACGTTGGTGGCTCCACTACAACCCGCATACATCGGGATTTGTCCCAAAAAATACAAAAATGAAGTCGGGTTCCCATGTCACAACAAGAGATCTTTGATCCTTGGCCTTTCATATACTGGAAACATTCTGACTCATCTCTTTGGTTGCATTCTGAAGGCTATAAAAGAACAATTACGAGCTATGGAAAAGAGGAGAAATCATTTAACTTTGAGAGCAAAGTTACTCTGGAGAAATTACTTCATATTGAGTCTCCATCCCTTTGTCACTCAAGTCTGAACACAGTGTTCAACCCCCAATCTCTTTCCCTATTGTTGAGAGAACCTCATTGCTTCTCTCCTATGAGCTTGCCTTTGGTAGAGGATTGAAGTGGTGGAGGCCAAGTTGAAAGGAACTTGGTTTCTTGGTTTTGAACCATGCTGACATAGAAGTCTATAATGTTGTCACTTCTGTTGATCAATTATTAATAGAAATACTCCGTTCCCATCCTATTGGTATATTGCAAATCTATGATTATTATCTATGGGCGTGTTTGTAATGTTCATTAATGGATTATGCTATCTGATGTGATAACCCCTTTATATCATCATTATATACTATGTTTTATCACTTGTTAAGAACTTATTGCAGGGATAAATCTTTGGATCGAAGTGCTCAACGATGGAACATCATCAAACGTTGGATTGAGGTAGGCCTCTTTCTTATCTTGCACATTAGTTTATATAGCATATGTTGGAATTGAGTTGATTTCTGCAGTCATACCTGTCTATTGTGGTTTACCCTTGGCCATAGAGAGTTTTTCCCTCATAACAGGTCCTAGTAAGAATATCAAGGCTCTGTGGTATAGCCCTTTTGAGATATTGGAGAAGGTGAGAGATAACACCTACAGACATAGTATACCCCCATACATGTGCACTTACTCTGTAATTAATGTGGATAATTTGAAACTATATGAGCTTTCCATGTTGGATCAAGAGGTGAAGCAGGTCCAACTTACCATAGAGGACTTAGAACTATATGCTCAGATAGAGCTGGAAGAAGACATGGTTTTGCAGAGGAAGTCCAAAACTACAAGACAAGGGTGACATGAACTTTAGCAGATTGGGTTGAAAGGGCAATTTCCAAGAAAATCAAAATGGTACTCTAGGGAGAAGGTAGAGGAAAATTTTTCTCACCTCATTCGGTAAAGATTTTTGGTACCAAAAGCCTCACTTAATGGGGAGGTATAATCCAAATTAGATCATCATACAATTTTTCATCTACCTTAGTGATTTTTGTGTGGAAAAAATTAGAGGAATCATATTACAAGGCCATTTTAGTGGCAGGCCCTAGTTTGGAAAATAGGGGTCCATAACCTTCCGAAGCCATTTTGAGAAATTAAATGACACTTTTAGGGACGTTGCAATGTTTGGAACTTATGCTCACACCCTTAACAATGTTCTACACTTTGAGAACTTTCAAACAATGTATAAAATGCCTCAATCATAGCTTGTATGAAGAAGTTATTCCTCCTGCAAGTTGACCTACCTTTTTGACCACCAAGGTACGAGTGGATGCCATTTAAGTCCCCATTGCTCACACATATGGAGATAGGCACATGTGTAATTTCAAGAATCTTCTATAAGTTCCAAACCTAATCACTAATTGAGGGTTGAGGAAGTCAAAACCCTAACCCTAGATGGCTATCAGGCTATGTTAAATATCAATCCACTAGGAGGAGAAAGGGGTTCCATTATTTTATATTGTACTTTTCCATAGTTGAGGAGAGCATCCAAGGAGTGATATTTTGAGAGCATAACACAGGAGGTAGGATATTTTGTAGCGACCATTCATGCCATGATTTCAAAGGAAACTCCATAGTGAGTGCATCTTTCCTTGTACTTTCTTTCCATAACTGAAGAAAAGATAACAGAGCATAGTCCTCACCTTCTAGCTGGGTTTTATCCTATATTATGTTTCCTAGGATACATCTTGTGTTCAATTGTGTGGATGGTGTGTACATTTTTTCCCATTCTTTCATTTTTCGTATTCAGTTAATTTCATATGTTCAAGAAAAGGTAGTAATTAACTAATCTCGGATCTAAGGAAACAAACTGATAAAATTTAAGATTCTAGAATAGTTTAAGATCTATTGCGATGAACTATTCCAGTGGAATATCCATGATAGTTTACAAATCATACTTGGTGAAAAAATTGGTTCTAGAAGGCTGCATCTACAAATGACTACTATTTTTCAAGAGTTTGAATTTGAGGATGTGGTGAAGTCTAGAAGGACTAATCTTAGGGAAAATAATTTATCTAAAGTTGAAACTGGGGATTCCAAATGGTTTCTTGATGACCAACTACCAAACTCTAATTTTTTCAAAGTGGAAGCAACGCTAAAATAATTGGAGGATATCACAATCTTCTTAACTATGGAAGTTGCACCTAAGGGATACCCGGTAGTACATAAGAAACATTTGGATGTTAGTGTTGTGAACTACCAATTGATTACAGTACATTTCTACAAGTTGAACATAAAAAATATAATTAGGTGGTACGTTATGGACCATGAGTGCACACGAATACCATGGGAAAGTCATGGAGGGGTGGCAGGAGGCCATTATGGAAGAAAGACCACAAATAAGAAATAATTCTAGGTATGACTATGGTGGCCCAAATGATTCAAGGATGTAAAAGAGAATGCTAATTCTTTTGATGTGTGTCAGTGGATAGGAAAACCTTCCAAGAATAATGAGTTGTTGTTGTAATTGGTAGTTTCATTGCATCCCTTTGAGAAATGGGTGGTATACTTCATTATTCCCGTTGAACCTCTTACTAGGAACTTTGGTTCCTTCTACAACACTACCACAATTTATTACCTCACCTAATGGTTAGCCAAGAAACATATGTTGAATAATATCATTGATAAGTTTGGTCAAATATGGGAGATTCAAACCCACCATATAGGGTAGGGTGGGTTAGGATTTTGTTCAAGATTTATTAGGGTTTAGGTTAGTTCCCGCCATGGTGAGAACCACATTCATAGACAAGGTAGATGAAGGTAAACTAGTCAAAGGGATACTAACTTTGGGAACACCCTAACTAGATGGCCTCGAAGGGAACATACGTTCAAAATTTGAAGAGAATGGACTTTCTAAATCTAAAGATAATGAACATGTGGAAGGGTTAAGATTATTTGAGTGGGAGATAAGACATGAACAATATTCTCAAGGGAGGTAGGAATTGGATTCTATGAGAGAGTCTCCTTGGGGACACAATGGTTCCTAAGTATAAATATTTCTTAGAAAAGACAATTAACCTATCAAAGCACTAGAGTCACCAAAGAAAACAAATAAGCAAAAGTATTGTGTGTGTAGGTAGTGCAACAAGTGGTTTCAAGTGTGTTTGAATCACAATCTAGATGTCCTAATTAAAGCTTTCATCTTAACAAAGAAAAAGACTCTATCCAATAGATAAACTAAAAACTCTCAAACAATCCTAGACTATGACTATTCCAAATCCTTTCTTAAAAATGGTTGAAGGGACCACCAAATAAAGAGGACAAAGAGTAGAAAGACAATATTCCAAACAACTACCATGAGAGGTGATGAAATCCACTATGGATATGAGTGAAGGTATGAATGAAACAATTATAACTAGGAAATAACGGTGATGAAATCCCATTGGCCCGTATAAATTTGTCTCGGGTGCTCTCCCCCATGCAAGAGCCACCTAGGTATCAAAATAGTATAATGGACACTAATATATCTCTCCATGGGTATGTGCAAAATGTTTCCTTTCCTTCAAGTTTTTTCCAAGAGAATTTTCACAATTATATTAATATAAATATAATTTTTACATCCGCAGTTCACCTTTGCTCCTATATTACAAAACAACTATTCATGGAATAATAAAATACTGGACATCCAGTACCAAAATCTCCAAAAACATAACATGGCTTTAATCTCAACCGAGATAGGCTTCTAGATCCAAAATAATACAGACAAAAAAATGTTAGAGATAGTCGCTTATCCCAGAGCTACAAAAACTCTCCCCTACTGCTTGAAGGAAAGCCAAAAAGAGACAAAGGAAAAGGAACAATCCCTAATAGATTCTAATGAGCCGAGGAGGCCCTTCCTAGCCCTTTGACCAGGAGGAGAGCGATATAGTTCCTTCAGGAGATAATAATGCAAGTTTTGATTGTCTATCCACTTCCTTGTTTAATTCACGATAGATATGGAAGAATTGTAAATCCTCGAATCTTCTGCTCAGCAACCTGAAACTTTGCTTCCAACCTTCTAAGGAACTAACATGGAGCTCGCCTTTGAAATTTATCCAGTCTATGATCACCTTTGAGTCTCACATGATCTGAATTTTGCTAAGTGATAAAAGATTTGCAATAAAGAGAGTAGTCCAATCCCCAATTAGCTCTGCCTTAGTATTTGATCCTATGCCACAATTGAAAAACCATTTGTAAGCCATCCTTGTAGATTCATGAAGGATTCCTCCTGCTCCACTGCACGTTCCATCAGACTTGGCAGCACCATCAAAACTTTCCAGGGGATACTCTAAAGGGATAAACAACCTGTTTGATCTGAGTGACAATGGGGCCTGCTTTTCCACCGGAATATGAAGAGAACCAAAAGATCTGATAACGACCCTATTAACTGATGGGGCCTTTCCTTTCCTTCAAGTTTAAATCATATAGTTGGGGGATCTTCAATATTGAAAGAGATAGTAGTCTCAATAAAACATTCATTCTCGACCTTAGAAGTGTCCACTCTGGAGATTTTTCCTATTACTAAATAGGTATTGATCATATTTGATATAAAGGATTTAAATTTCCCTAATTAGTCAACCACTATGTTTCAGATGTGAATGGTTGTGGTGAATTATTTGGATTCCTATCCCCACAACTCTAACTTAACTACAAAATTCATTTGGCCCCAAGTTATAATTTAATGTGTTAAGTTAAGTGCTTAATTTTAGGTTGAGATTGAGTTCATGAACCAAGCATATGATTAAGGAGTGAATTGTGTGTACTTGTGGTGTAATAAACTTCAAAAAGAAATGCTTGAAATATAAGTACTTGCAATTAATGATGCTTGGGATTGAAATGACAACTAAAAATTAAGATAAGTACTAAAGTAAAAGGAACTTTTACTTTTTCTCAATGATCTTTCTAAACATAAATAAGTATTAATCAATTTACATCATCATGTATAAATGCCTACTTCCACATAGCTATGAACTATAACTAAATGAGCATGCAATTTCAAATTGAAAAGTAAGACAAATAAGTCAAATACTAGAAAATAAAGGAGCTTATTTTCTTTAATTTTTCGAACTTCTCATTTTGAAATCAAAAACCTATTATAATAGAAAATAATCAAGGGTCGAAAGATGAAAATAGGTATCAATCTAGATGGAAAAAATAAGTAAATAAACTACAAAAAAGGGTAAAATCATGAAGGTAGGTAACACTTTTTGTGAGAATCAGGTCTCCAAAATTCCTAGAGACCTTTTTCCGTCCGAACTAATACTTCTTTCGACCGAAATTCTTATTTTTCTGGCCAAAAAATGTTTCGGCCGAACCTTTGGATGTCAAATCGAATGGTACTATGATGACGCCATCGATTTTTGTGTACAATATTAGCCAGATTTTTTTTTTTCATACGGTAATATCTTTTTGGCTGAAAGATTCGTTCAGCCGAAAACTTACTAGTGGGATGAAGTTTTTCATTCGGTAACATCCTTTCGGCCAAAACATCTTTCGGCCAAAAGGTGTTTTCGTCCAAAAACAACTTTCGGTTGAAAAAGGTTTTATATATTTCCCGCACATCGACCAGTCCATCCTTTTCGAACTGCTGACAGTCTGGTGCATGAGAGATTGGTCATTGTTGGTGGTCTCTATTGGTGGTCGTTGTTGGCGATCGTTATTGGTGGTCATTGTTGGTCATTCTTGGTGGTCGTTGGTGGTCACTGTTGGTGGTCGTTGTTGGACATTGTTGGTCAAACTGCTGACAGTCTGGTGCATGAGAAATTGGTCGTTGTTGGTCGGTGTTGGTGCATGATAGCTTGGTCACTATTGGTCATTGTTGGTCGTTGTTGGTTGTTGTTGGTCATTGTTGGTCACGGTCGTTGAGAGTCTGGTGCAGGAGTCTACAATTCTGGTGCAAGTATTTTTATGTTTTATAAATTAGTGTAATTAGCCCAAATCATTGTAAATTAGCGTAAATGTCATTGTTTTTCTGTAAATTTCATTTTTTTTTAATTAGCCTAATTCAAGGTATCATAAAGTAGCCACGAATTAGGATTTTTTTCCCACATTAATTCATTGTGCTTTATTTAGATCTTTTTCGGCCATATGATTCTCTAATCAACAAACTAAGATTTCTATTTCTTAATTCCGTTAAATTAAAGTAAAAAATCAAAGTCAAGCAACCTGCATTGTATACAAGGTAACTATCAATCCTGAACCAGAGAACCAAGAAGCAATATCCCGAATCCAACCTGAGCTTAATTCACTGTTCTTAATTCATTGTCCTTAAAAAGCACAGTAAATTAAGCACAGTGAATTCACTATGCTTAATTCACTGCGCTTAATTCACTGTGTTGTATATAATATACTATTTTCTAATTCACTGTGCTGAAAAAGCACAGAGAATTAAGCACAATGAATTCAAATTGTGCATGTAAATCTATTTGCCAAATATTGATGTAAATCTAGTGTGCATGGAAAAGAGATTGGTGTATCCTTGTTTCCCAAAACCAATATCACAAGTTAGCATCAAATAGAAATTAATTATAAGTGTGTGGCTTATCAACAATGTGATTCGTGCAAAGAGAAACTAGATACCATGAATATTGAAATTCTTAAAACCAATAGAATTTCGTCATTAGAGTTTAAGAAGTGTTTATTTTTAGGTGAAATATTAACCAGGCATATGAAAGTGAAGGGATTAGTTCTCCATAAAACAATGAGTGTTTACCCATTCAAAATAGTGCTATAAATAAGTTAATATAAACAAGATCAAATTCTTATTTACTTCACCTATTTACACATCTAAATATAGGAATATAACATTATATTTCATATACGATAATATACCATTATATTTCATATAGGATAATATACCATTGACAGTGTTTCCAAATTTAATATGAATAGTTTTAATTCTAAGTGAAAATATATTATACTCTAGTGTGTGTATATTATATTTGTGCCAAATGATTTAAATATTTTGTGTGTTAAATCAGGGAATCAACAAACCCTTAAATACTAGCACTTGGGAAATGAAATGTTCCAACAACAAACTGAAGTTGTTGGAGGAATTAAACCATCAATTAGGTTCTAGAATTGTATCAGGTCCTAAATTACTTGAAATAAACATCAAATAGTGTGCCATGTATATGTATTTAATATTTAGAAATATGACAAACTTTAATCATTCACAATTGTGGTCCAATCATTGTGGTTAATTCACTGTGTTGTATATAATATACTCTTTTATAAAATGATTAAGCATCATAAATTATCTTAGTATATTGAGCCAACCTCAACATCACGTGTAAGATAAACATACCCTCAATTCATTACGTGTAAGCTAAATAGATCCTCAATTCATCGTGTGTAAGCTAAACAAACCTTCAATTCAGAAGGCGGGCCCCTCAATTTGGTTGGAAGAAATAGTTTCAAATCTCTAGAACATCCGCGAGTGTATAAGATAAAAAAACCCTCAATTCATTACGTGTAAGATAAACAAACCCTCAATTCGACAGGCAGACCCCTCAATTTGGTTGGCAGCAACAGTTTCAAATCTCTCTAGAACATCCGCAACAGCAAGAAGACCTGCAACCACCCAATTTTCCTCTTCTATACCACTGAGAAGAATCTTAATGACAAGATTTTATACCAATTTTTTCCCTCTGATAGGAAATACTTTAACATACATAAGCTTCTTGAAGTCAGCCAAGTCACCTTTGGTCGTGAGCACTTTTTCCCCTCCTTTTAGGAAATAAGAAATGGAAAATGATTATGTTAATAAAAAATAATATGATTCAGATCAAGACCATTTTTTCCAAATGATCAAGATGCATTGCAAATCTCACAGTTTCATGCATGGATAAATTTGACACAAGGCATTCCTTCTGTCTCAGTTGTATTTTCAGTAAATATTTTCAGTGAATAATCCTTGTAAATATTTTTAGTAAAGCCAATTATAGAGAAGTTATAGCTAATATAAATAATGTAAATGTTGTCCCCGAAGTGATCCATTGCATTATGTATGGAACATGTAACCTCCTCACGATTCTCGATATACAAGCATATCAATTTTCCTTGAAACGTTGGCTTTTTCACCTAGCTAGAAACAACAACAAAATAAATAAGTAAAATTGAAAATCAATGACCATTCATGTATTCATCATTATGATGTTGAAATATATAATGAATAAAAAAAACAAAATTATTGACCTCACCTGGGAACTTTCCAAGTTCTTGAAAAGGAACTCTAAATTCAACATATTCTTTAGCTGTTTCTATTCTTCTTTTCTTAATTTTTCAATTTGTTCATACATAGTAGGAAAGATTTTACTCCCCATCTCACTTGATATGATTCACTTTATAAATAGTGAAAAATAACCTTAAACACATATCCCTTTCTATGATTGATATGATTGATCTTACATTATGTTCTATCCCTTTCAGTGCCATTGGTTCTTGTTAAGCAGATTACAAATTATAGCTTAACAAGAACCAATGGTTATTGTTAACCAATACTCATACTTAGGAAAATATCATGTCCATATAGCTCATCTAAGGGATAAGTGAATCAAATCAATGGGATTCGAACCATTTCATCATCTTAGTAGAAATAAAACATATACATATAGCTTATATCACTAATTTATAGTATACCAATCTAATGCAGTATATGATGCTTTACCTAGTGCTTATAATGGTATGTATTTACCTAATAAATGAAAACATCATTTGGTGAGAACATCATGCTAATAAGATTATACAAGTAATCTTTATTGTCATATCAGTACTCAGTAACAACACATCATGGACTTACTCTTCTATAAATACCCTTGTAATCCCATTAGATCAGTAATCACCTGTATTACACTTAGTATATCAACAACATGTTAGTTATTGGTATTAGTTATCCTTATTCATGTAATCATCATAGTAATCATTACTAATGAATCTGTGGTGTCAAATTCTTAGTAGTATAGTTGTGTTCTTTGATTAAGCTCTACCTTATTTCCAAAATCTTTGTACATGAGTTAGCTAAGCTGATCTTACTAGTACCAATAAAGAGCATAGCTAATGATATTTATTACTCATAGATATTGTAATATTAGTAACCTAATATGGAAACTGTAACATAAGAAGATAGAGTGGATTAGTACTAAGAGCTTGAACAAGCATGACCTTATATTGCTACATGATAGTAAGTAATCACATATCTTTTCTTAAGATGGTGTTATATGTAATACAATCCTGTCTTTTATGTATTATGTGTATTCAATGAAGCTTGCTATTATGGAAAGCATACCCTTATTAGTATAATGGAAACAGTACTAACCTAACTAGTATGGTAAATACATCTACTTATCCTTGTTAACTATATAAGTATTCCAGTAATTACGTATATGGAGTAATGAAACCACATATGATCTACAAAGCACATTGAGATTACACTAGTGACATTTTCTCATAAGGATATGGATAGTAATCACACCTTAATTAGGTGAAATACATAGGATACGCTTAACCTGTTTCATGAAAGTTGGAAACAATGACCTAACTAGTAATGATAAGGATCAGTTTAGGAATCATGTATACTTTATCTCTACATGTCTATGTTCTCCATGTATCCAATGCATTCATATTGGTTGATCAAGTACAAGCTTCATTAGTTATACCTATTACTAACCTTTATTGAATCAGACACTAAAAAATGGTAATCAAAGAGAGCTTGATTGTATGACCCTTATTGAACATGATGCAATGGACTTGTACTAATCAATGAGAAAGAAACACGTATAAGCTCTTACTACTAATCAAGAGCTTGAATGAGTGAAATAGATAAGGGTTAGAGTTATATCCTATACTTATAGTGGTGTTCATATTATTGATATATACTAGTACGAATGGAGTATGTTTACCATTGCTATTCACTCTTATTGAAGCTGGTATTTTATTGGTTACACTATCTTAGCTATGTAGAAGCTCATGATCTCTGTAATATGGAGAAATCTCTACTATGGCTTTACTACTCTGTTTTAATTAGGTTCAACTTGATATTAGTGAAAGAGTGGTGCCGTTATCTATGATATGTATATGTTTGCTACAAAAATGGTATCTTACTATCACAAGTATGTTAAGATTTGCCCCATGTGAAGCTCTAGTCCCATCGATTCCCTTTATTCCATAAGATTCCATAAGTGAATCTAAGACTTGAACTGGAACAATTTAGGTTGAGGGTATATCACCTTAATAGATTCTCAGGGTGGTGGGTGGGACAAAGGATGTATCCATTCCAATGATTCCATGATGTTTTGTGTTCCTTGATTGTCGAAAGATTTAAATATTCCAATGAAAATTAGCATTATAACCCAAAATCAGATAAAAAAATAAGTATTGAAACGAGTGCTAAGTCAAGTCAAGGTCTGGACATGCCCAAAGAAAAAGCTGACATTGATACCAATAAAGAAATTTTATGTTATTTTTCCTTGTTTCAATTTTATTATATGCATTTATTAAAGTTCCTTAAGTAATTTGCAAGTTCATATATCCTATATCTCAATATTCTATAAGGTACTAAGTAAATTAGCTTTCCTTCATATTGCATCACCACCTAGGTTTAGAACCTTAGCTTAGAACCATAGGTTTAGGAGTTTTATGGTGGTGGCAAAAATTGTTCCCTAGGTGAGGGATAACGAGTACAAAACATACTATTTTTTACTCATTATTTCCCTCCATCCCTAGTCTCATACTATATTTTACTGATTATTCTTGAAATGTGGGACACAATCATTGTCCTATGCTTTGGTACATGAGTCTCCTTATCCAAGATATACCACAAGAAGTTCACTTTAGTAAGAATCTTAAAAATAATATAAATAACTCTTTAATAAACATTATAAAAAAATTACCTTCTACATGTTACATCTATAGATTATCTTATAAATTACCTTCTACAATTTACACATGCATATAGATTATCCTCTACATGTTACAATTTTTTTATATTTAAATATTTTCATGTTAATTATATATAGTATCATAGTAAAAAAAATAGTTGTTATTTTTTTCAATATATGTCTTTGATGCTTTGAAGTTGTTATAAATGATTAAATGCCTTCAAGTTGTTTTATAAATTATATTTCCATTTTATGTTTATATAATTTATGAACTTTCATATTCATGGATTTTCAAAGGATATCTAGATCGAGGCGAGATATCGAAACAAGAGTCTCCAAAAATGTCTCACAAACACTCTAGGCTATCTAATGAAGGAGTAAGAGGAACCCCTTCTTTGACTGAGACTCTGAGGACGTCGAAGACTGAACTATCAGCAAGGCATGGAAACTTGGGAGGGGAAAATAGTAGTGACCAAAGGAAATCTACTCAAAGGAGGAGATTGTCAAATGAATCTGTGAATAGATCATCTAAAGAATGTGCTCAAAATAGTGCTATAGATGCAACTTTCTTAGATAGGTTGCACTTTAATACTCCAACACCAGAGAATGCAGGGAATACATCATGACAAGAAAATATGTTCGGTAAATATTTTTTGTTATGTTTTTGTGTATTTATGTTTATGTTATATATATATATATATATGTTTTTTTTTTTTTTAATTTTTTTTATGTTTTTGGTTTTTGTTAAATATTGTAATTACTTTCAAATGTGTATGTGTAGAGGATGAATTTATTGCAAGAGAAGATAATGAAAGAGAGAGTGATTATCATGAAGATTCCAATGTTGGTGAAGAGGGTGAAGGTGTATTTAAGGGGCATTATCAAGAAACAGAAGATTACACACATACGTCCACCTATCCCTCATATGTTGGTGATGATCTTCCTTGGGAAGGGTATACTGAAGTGATGACCCTCGAACAATGCTTAGGTGTTAAAAGAAGGCTGCAAAATGATTTGAGGTGCTTGGATCTCCCTCAAGAGAGTAAGCAAATTTTGTATATTGTTTTGCACTCATTGCAGAACTTTATGGATGCATATCAAAATATGGGGCCAACGAATGATATTTTTATCGATTTTATGAGGAGACAAAAGTCGGAGGTGATGGGCCCTGATAAATGGGAAGCAGTAAAAAATAGAGTTTCAAAAGAAGATGCAATTTCTATGTTTAATTTCAAACAAGGGCCAAAACGAAAGATATTGAAGGTGAAATATTTTAAGCACCCCAACATAGCAGGACACCTTTATAATAGATTTTTGGCAACGTATGGGAATTTGTCATGGAATGATGAGGTTCCACATTACTTTTCTAGACTCTTTTATGCAGAGTTTTTCATGGGCATGCACCCTGATTATACCATCCTACCATCCAGTTATTATGGGGCTAGTAAAGGATGAACATATGATTGAAAATGGGCATATCAAAATGCAACATTGCATAGGCATCCACTACCTTTGGTATCTCATACAATAGGGGCATTTTCCTTTCATTCAGAGATGTGAACTACATCAAATGTTGGAAAGGAGGTCAGGAATGAAATCGGGGAAAATTTAGAATCAATTTTTTATGGTGTTGATGTTGGTTTGAACCGTCAGAGAATTGAAGTTAATTCTCGTGTCAATTTTGTTTACAAAATAGATGAGGAGATAGATTCCATGTCCATAGAGGATATACGAGAGTATGAAAAATGTTTTCACAATAGTTTGAAGGATTTAATTCAAAATGATGAACCAAACATTGGATTGGTATGTCTTACAATTAGTAAATTTTTCATGCATTTGATGATAGTTTTCTTGTAGTTCTAGATACATATAATTGTATCTTTAAAAATAATTGGGTTGTTATCATCATTCATTGCAGTTTGGTCATTTGTTAAATGAATCTCCAGTAAATATGGGACTTGATTCATCAAGATTAAATTTAGAAGGGTTGAATACATGTGTTTAAAATATGCAACGTTTTCAGCTTGGTCAAATTCAAAAAATTCTAGAAATTATAATATTCATCCGTTAGATTCAAAATTATAGTCATAATAAAATAGAGTCTCTTTAGATTGTTGCAGTATATTTCGTTTGTCAAAAACAAAAGTTTAATAATAGATACATTTTTTTTTTTTTTTTTGGGGGGGGGGGGGGGGGGGG
>ML796211.1:82630-92653 GCA_009831015.1 Picea engelmannii
CATGATGAATTTGATTCTTTATACAATTGGTATTTTTTAATAAACTTTAAAAACTTTATTTTTTATAAATTCTTTGTAAAATTGATATTTTTTAATAAATTCTAATTTTTTTTTATAAGATAAGCAATATTTTATATACTTAATACTATCAAATTTTATAAAATTATTATTTTTTAACAAACCCTAAAAACAACTCTCTTTTTTTTATACACCAAATTTTACAAAATTGTTATATTTTTTTAGCAATCCTAGAAAACAATTTTTTTTTTTTTTAATATATACCAAAAAAAATTTGATTATAATAATATATGGTGAGTTTGTCTCACTTATAATCTTATATCTATTGATAACTCTTTCACTTTTTAATATAATATTTGTTTAATTTAAATTTGATATAATAAATTAAATAAAAAATATATAATATAATAAAAAGAAAATTAAATCAACATTGAAATACACAAAACTGAAATAAACTCTAAAGATAAACTTTATATCTTATTTCTATTGATAACTCTTTCACTTTTTTATATAATATTTGTTTAATTTAAATTTTATATAATAAATTAAATAAAATCTATATAATAAAAAGAAAATAAAATCAACATTGAAATACACAAAACTGAAATAAACTCTAAAGATAAACTTTATATCTTATATCTACTGATAACTCTTTCACTTTTTTATATAATATTTGTTTAATTCAAATTGTATATAATAAATTAAATAAAATCTATATAATAAAAAAGAAAAGAAAATCAACATTGAAATACACAAAACTGAAATAAACTCTAAAGATAAACTTCTAGTGGATATCGATTTTTTTAAAACAATTTCAAAATATTAAATTGTATTTAAGCATTTTCAAGATAGAAGGCCAAAATAAGTCATCCATAAAAAACAATATTAAAATAGCAACAAAACTATTGGAGCAAATCCCCATATATCTTTTCTTATAATACAATTTTCATCAAAATATCAATATTTGTCCTTTAATCCTTCCATTATTATAATTTTCATCAAAATATCGACTTTTGTCCTTTAATCCTTCACATAATTTAAAATTTGGATTAGTTATATTCACTATATTTGACTGAACTTTCAAAAATATCAATATTTGTCCTTTAATCCTTCCATTATTATAATTTTCATCAAAATATCAACTTTTGTCCTTTAATCCTTCACATAATTTAAGAATTGGATTAGTTATATTCATTGTATTTGAATGAACTTTCAAAACTATATGTAGGTAATATTTATTTATAAACAATAGTGAATATTTCATTGAAATAATTTGTGAATATTTCGTTGAAATAATTTGTGAATATTTCATTTAAATATTTTTTCACATAATTTAAGAATTGGATTAGTTATATTCATTGTATTTAAATGAACTTTCAAAACTATATGTATGTAATATTTATTTATAAACAATAATGAATATTTTATTGAAATAATTTGTGAATATTTCATTTAAATAATTTTTCACAATAGATCTTTTAAGTTTTTACAAATGTTTTTGTTTTTGTTACAGAATGTAACTTACTTAAGATTAAAATTTAATATTACAAGTTTAGCGTTTAAAATATTAAAATAAGTTAAAAGTGAAATAAAATAAGCTAAAAATTTATCATACTATCTACACATTGAACATAAGATATATATCTACACATTGAACATAAGATATATCTTGGGAAGTCTAGTATGGGAAAATTTAGATAAAAGGTGAGGACACACATTTCTTCTCATATACAAAAGGAAAATTCAAAGAAATATGAAATCACTCTGGAGTTGCCATAGATACCGTGGCTTGTATGTCTCCTATAAGGTCTTCTACTTCCTTTCTTTTTCTCACAATACCCCACTTCCTTTCTCTAGTCAACTATGAGACAATAATCAATACAATAAGAATGGAACCCCTTCCTTTCCTAGAATCCTAGTATGTAACATATCATAATAGTTGTTTAGGGTTAGGAATAGGGTTTTTTCATCCCTCAACTCCTAATTAAGGTTAGGGTTTTGGACCCTCTAGAATCTTCTTGAAACTCCATACATGACTAGCTCCACATGTGTGAGTAATGGGTGTTGATGTGGCATCCACATGGTACCATGGTGGTCAAAAGCATAGGTCAATTTATGGGAGGCGTAACTTCCTCATATGAACTTTGATTGAGGTGATCTTTTCACTAATAGAAATATCTCGACATGTAGAAAACCATCGAAGGCTTAGTGTTGGATTACTGAGAGGGGGGGTGAATCAGTAATAGAGAAATTGAATCATTTTTAACCATACAATCCAATTTTTATATCAATGAAGCATTATCATCCAATAACTACAGAGTAAATAAGCAATGAACAAATGAACAAACATACACATACACAGTACACCAGTGTTTTACGTAAAAACCCAAATCGAGAGAAAACCACTAAATGCTTTTTCTTATATGTCTTGAAGAATTACATTCATTGGAAGCACCAACTTCCTTTGTTTTTCAGCTGCAACTGGAAGGAGGCTCCAACCCCCTAGATTCTCAGACTTCAATTTGAGGGAATCTCCAACTCCCCAATTCTATGGCTACAACCAGATGGAGGCTACAACCCCCTATGTTCTTCGGCTACAATCGAAAGGTGGCTACAACCACCTGTCCTTGCCCTGTCCTACCACCCTAAAATAGAAGTAGAATGATGGAACCACTGTCAACTTGTCACTATGAGATATATCATTGTAAACCTATACCAATAAATCTAAACCATGCATCAACCATGCAACAACCTGTACCTCAACCTGTACCTCAACCTGTAATCAACTTGTACCATAAACAAGTGCATCAACCATGCATCAACCTGTACCAAATAACCTGTAATCAACTTGTACCATAAACAAGTGCATCCAACCATGTACCAAGTATGTACCAATCATGTGTCAACTAATTATCAATATGTACCAATATAATCAACTATACACCTCATGTATGTGTCAACTCATCAACTACTTGTCTCAACCATGTACTCAACATGTACCTCAACCAAAATCCATCATCAATTTCATCATCCAAAAATGATTTGTAGCTCTGTAATAGACCTAGTGTATATGACCACATTTCTGCAAACCTTTCTTAACTTTAAAAACAAGAGACTATCATTTTCATCAAACTTTTCTTTAGTCTCACATGCCTAGTTTTGGATTAGTCAACAACCCTAACTTGAAGTAATCATAACTTTGTACCTGTAATGTATAAAGATATCAAACTGATACAAAATGTTCTTCAATGTGTTTTATACAATTCCTCCAGGTGTAACTACTTGAAACCTCTCAGAAAAGGAGTTATAGCAAAAATGGCATACCTTGTTGAATTCTGGCTTATTCTAGAGAGAGACCTTGTAGAGCGTGCCCTGCATGGAATATTTGTTGAATTGATCTGAAACTATTAAAAATAATACTAAAGACTGTACCCTAACCAACATATTTGGTTTCACTGAATTTGGATCTTTTCTGAAGAAGTTATGACGTTTTTACACGAAACACATATTTTTTACTAGTTTCAGGACTAGCCACAAACCCTATTTTCCACAGAGTGTAACTCCAAAAATACAACGACCCACAAGATTAATTTTTTCCACAAATACTTGGATATGTTTTCTCAATGTCATAGAAATTTCATGGTCTGAATCATTATATAAAAATATTTATAGCGAAAATAGTGATATGACCTATAAATAACATACCTTAGAAAGCACCATCAAAAGAATTTATCCTTCCTTGCATTTCGGCCTTCTTTTCTTCACCTTCCCTCAGAATTTTGGGTTAGATATCCTTGGTTACCTCAGACACCTATAGATATTCAATATGCTCAAGTGTGATTAAAATGAGAGAGTCTTGTCTCTTGTTTATACTCTCCAAGTAGCTTCCTTAAAAACATCTTCTAGGTCACTTGGCCCCACTTTCCTTATTTTAGGGTTAACCCACTTCTAATTTCTCCATTAAATTTATTATTGAAACAATTTATTTTGTATTCACTTTGAATTATAATACACTCATTACTTTACTTTATTATTTACCTTTTAAAATCTCTTAAACCACTTTGACTATTTTGACCTTTTGGGGCTTCTAGATGACATTGAGGGTCCTCCAACTTCGTAAGGCCATAAATCTCAAACCTTGAGGAGTTATGTGACGTTCCACATACCACCAGAAATGGAATGACATGTACTATCCATATAGAATAGTATTATCTGAAAATATATCATAACTCATACCATTATCCATCAAACAAACTTGGGTCCATTACCAAAACCTGGGGTCTCCAACTTCTCATGGCCATAACTCTCTAACCGTGAGAAGTTATGTGATGTTCCACAGACCACTAGAAATGTAATGACAAGCACTATCCATATAGGATATTTTACCTGAAAAATTCATTGTACTTCATCTCATTATTCTACAATTAAGCATGGGTTCTCTTACTCCGCAAAGCGTCTTCCCGTGAGGAGGGATTTCACCATAACAGGACCACTTTGGAGTTCATCCATATTTACTTCTTATCAACCATGAAAAGACAATAATGAGTCATATTTACATCAAAAAATCTTGGGTCCATTACCCAAACCTTTGTGCTACAGGGTTTTCTTCAAGGGTTGACATCAATAACAACCAACCTTAATCAACAGTCTCCCCTTTTGGCATTGATGGCAAGACTCTGATGCAATACTGAAATCATATCACTCATGCTCCCCTTGGAACCATGCCTCTATTCTCTGTATATGATAAATTTGCCTCTATTTTATGCACCTAATAAATCTACTCTCCCTAGAACCATGCCTCTATCCTCTGCATCTGATAAATCTCTCCCCCTTTGTCATCAATGGAAAAGGTATCTTTCCATCTGGGGCTAATCCCCCTAACTAAACTGACTGCTTATGATGATTCCTCATGTACATCTAAGATATATAAGATAAGCTCTCAAAAATGATTCATTTTGGATCTGAAATAACTCCAAGTCTTTGGCGAAGATATTCAAAGGCTTACCGTGGAAGTGGTTTTGTAAATATGTCTACCACTTGTTCTTTTGTGCCCATGTACTCAACTATGATGTTCTTTTCTGCAACCTGTTCCCATAGAAAGTGATACTTGATTGGAATGTGCTTCATCTTGGATTGCATCAACGGGTTTTTTGAGATACTGATGGCACTTGTATTATCACAATATATTGGAATGAGTTCATCATACTCAACCCGTATATCTGTCAAAGTTTGTTTCATCCAAAGAACCTGTGTACAACATGTTGATGAAATATACTCTGCCTCGGTTGTAGATAGAGATATTGATGATTGTTTCTTGCTTATCCATGATACCAAACACTAACCTAAGTAGAACGTTTCTCCACTGGTGCTTCATCGGTCATCAATACAACCTGCTCAATCTGCATCTGTGTAGGCAATAAGTGATAGATCTTTTCCTTTTGGATACCATAATCCAAACTCTTATGTTCCTTTGAGATATCTAAAAATCCTCTTTATTGCTAATACATGTGATTCCTTTGGTGCTGCTTGAAATCATGCCACCTGTCCAACTACTTGAATTACATCTGGTTTGGATGTTGTCACATATAGTAGGCTACCAATCATTGACTTGTATTTCCTCTAATCTGTAGGCTTCGAATCATCATCTTTGCTCAACTTACAACTAGTTTGCATGGGAGTGATAATTGGTTTGCAATCTTCAATTATGAATCTCTTTAGAATTTCTCTGATATACTTGGTTTGAGAAATAAAAATTCCTTGGTTTCTTTGATGTATCTGAAGTCCCAGAAAGAATGATAGCTCTCCAAGTAACGACATTTCAAATTCATTATGCATGTCTTTTACAAATTTCTGGCTTAACCTGTCATCATCACTACCAAAAATAATATCATCAACATAAACTTCAATTAATAAAATATTACCTTGACTTACCTTAATGTAGAGGTTGTTATCTACACTTCCTTTTCTGAACCATGCCTACTGCAGATACTTATCCAGTCTGGAGTACCGTGCTCTAGGAGCCTGTTTTAGACCATACAAGGCCTTCTTTAATTTACATACATAGTCTGTGTTCTCTGACAACTGAAATCCTTCTGGTTGTTCAATATAGACTTCTTCTTCAAGTTTCCCATTCAAAAAATTTGATTTTACGTCCATCTAATATACTTCAACATTTTTGGAGCATGCATAAGATAAAAGTAAACGGATTGCTTCCATTCTGGCAACTGGGGAAAATGTCTCTTCAAAGTCGATTCCTTCAATCTGTGCATATCCTTTACATACCAATCTATCTTTGTTCCTTGTAACCTGTCCATCTTCATTCAATTTATTTTTGAAAACCCATTTTGTGACGATCACATTCTTATTCTTTGGTCTTGGAACCAATTCCCAAGTGTCATTTTTCTCTATTTGATCCAATTCTTCATCCATGGCCTTATTCCAAAATTCATCCTTGCTAGCTTCCTCAAAACAGTTTGGTTCAATTGTAGATAAGAGTGCTAGGTGTGTTTGTTCTGGTGAATGGATTTTTCTTCTAGTCTCAACTCCTGCATCTTTGTTTCCAATAATCTGATTTGAAGGATGATTCTTCTGTACTCGTTTGCTAGGTGTCTTTGGAGATACTTGTTGAACTTTCTCTTCTGATTTTGTCGGATTCTCTTCATCTTCATCTTCATCTTCTAATTATTTTTCATATTCTTCTTCGAAAAGTTGTTCCATTGATTTGTTTTCTTCTTTCTTTGATTCTTGTCTACATGTTTCATCAATTGTTACATTGATGCTTTCCACAATTTTTTTCAATCTTAGATTGTAACACTTGTATGATTTCCTTGTACTTGAGTAACCAAGTATTCCTTTGTCCACATGAGATTCAAACTTTCACATTCTGCAATCTTCTCTTTTGATGTAGCATTTGCTTCCAAAAAATCTAAAGTGATTCACATTTGCTGGTCTTCCTTTCCATAGCTCGTAGGGATTTTTATCAGTGTTGTTTCTGAGAATTACTCTATTTTGAATGTGAACTATTGTATGCACTTCCTGTGTCCAAAATATATCTGTCAATTTGTAATCCATTAGCATTGTTTGAGCCATTTCCTGTATAATTATCATCCATTACGATAATATTCCTTTGTCTCTGAACCACTCTCTGAACCAATCTATGAATCCATGCTCTCATCCACTATCATATATCTATCCAAACCTGCTAAGTGTTCTTAAGAATCCATATCTGTCCATACTATCCAAGACTCTACTTGCACAACTGTCCATAATGCTAACCCATTTATCATTATACTATCAAACGGTACTTCTGCTAACTGATTTCTTTGGTTCTTTGGTCTGTCACATCTATCACATAGACTCTCCCTATCTAATATTCATATTACTTGGGAGTCTCTAAGACGGATGGCTCAGAACAATTCCTGCTCTAATGTGTATTCATCATCATCTTCATTGGTATATTCATCATCATCTTCATGGGTGGATTCATCTTTTACTACAGTGCTTGAAAGTACAATCTCTTGAACCTGTTCCTTATTTACTTGCCCTTCCTTTATTTCAGTTATTTTCCAAACCTTTATGTATCTAACATCTTTCTTTTTCTCTGTAGAATTTTCATCATCTCATTTTATTGTCAATCTTGCAATCTCTGGTACCTAGTATTTTTTCACCTGTTCTTCTTGTTTTCTTATCCATACTTTCTTATATCTAATATCAGTATTCTCTGTCATGTAAGTATCGATCATGCTTCTACAATCACTGGTTATGTGTCCATAGTTATGACATTTGTAACACTCAATGTTACGTGCGGCCACATAGGCACTTCTTTCTTGAACATTTCTTTTATAATCCCTGCAATCTGCAACCTTATGTCCAAAGTTAGTACAATAAAAACAATGACCATAAAATAAATTTTCATACCTGGGAGTGAATGATCTTCTTTGTGGCGTAGTCCTTCTGAATTTTTGTCTTGACTGATCATGATCATGATTGAAGCTTCTTTGTGGCTTGAACATGGATGGTCCCCTTGAAGATGTATATTTAATAGTTTTCTTAGATTCTGGTTGACCATGATTCCTTCCTTTGAGTACTTCTGCATAACTCTTTCTATTTTATTCATTCTTCTTTTCTAGCAACCTAGAGTGCTTCTCTTCATTATCTATAACTGATGTGGATGTTTCTATCTCTTCAACGTTCATGTTGAGCTTGACGATTTTACTTCTCAATGTGACAACTTCTTCTTCAAGCTTCTCAACCTCTTGTTCTTTCTTCATTATCCGAGACTTCATGACTTCTTCTGTTATTTTCGTTTCTTCAAGCTGAATTTTTAATGTGATTATTTCTTATTCAAGTCCTTTCTCTTCTTGACCAAACTCTCCCTCAAGCTGGTTTAGATCATTATTTATTTCCTTAAGATGATCTGTCAATATCTTCTCTCTCATTTTTGCTTCTTCCTTCTGTGTTGTTATATCGGTTTCCAAACACTGCTTTTGATATTCAATATTTTCTTCGATATTTCTGGCTTCTTCTAGCTGAGTTCTTAAGTTCGTGATGACCTGTTGGGCTTCTTAAAAAATGTGAACACTTTCCTTTTGTTTCGTCAATTCTTTCTTGAGTGAATTGTTTTCTTCTCTTGGTTCATCTAAATCACTAATCAATTCTTTTTCATAATTGTCTTCCTTTTCAATTATTTTTCCTGTCTCATTTCCTTCATGGCATTCTATTTCAAGATGTCCACGTTTTTCACAATTAACACAAAACAACATACATCTGGTGATTATGTACTCTTCATCTTCTGAATCTTCTTGACATGGTGAACATAATTCTTCTTGATTTGTATCTGCATCTTCTTTGACATTTTCTTGATCTGTAATGGGTGAAGAATATATGTCATGTAACTTATCCCAAAGTTCTTTTGCTGATGAACATTTACCAACCTTTTCTCTTACCGGATTAGGTAATCCTTCCCAGATGAAATCCATTGTTATTTTGTTATTCTTCCTCAATTCCTTCTTGGCTACAGTCTTTTCCCTTTTTGAACTATCATATCCTATAACAACTGATAGCCAAATATAATCTCCCCGTGCCTGTAAAAACACTTTCGTCCTTATGCTCCACATCTCATACTTAAAATAATTCTGACCATTAAACATTGGTACTCCATTCTCAGAATAATCCATGATCTCCTTCCAGTGGTTAAACTGTTTCCTTAAGGAACCGACTCTGATACCAATTGTTGGATTACTGAGAAGGGGGGTGAATCAGTAATAGAGCAATTGAATCCTTTTTAACCATATAATCCAAGTGTTATATCAATGAAGAATTATTATCCAATAACTATAGAGTAAATAAGCAATGAACAAATGAACAAACATACACATACACAGTACACCGATGTTTTACGTGGAAACCCAAATCGGGAGAAAACCATGGAATGTTTTTTCTTATATGTCTTGAAGAATTACATTCATTGGAAGCACCAACTTCATTTGTTTTCCAGCTTCAATTGGAAGGAGGATCCAACCCCCTAGATTCTCAGGCTACAACCTGAGGGAAGCTCCAACTTGTTGGGCCCCAACAACTCCCCCTAATTGTTTTACAAAATTTAAAGGGACCCTATTAGAATCTTGATAATTATAATGAGCTACAGAATCAACATTTTCAGATAGTTCCATTTCTTGTCTTTCTTTGAGACAAACTTAATACATTCACTTTAGTATGAGACATTTATTACAAGTTATATGTCAAAAGTTAGAAACGAGCATAAAAATCTCAATTTAAACAAAAACATTAATTTTTATCAAATGTTTACTTTCGTTTAAATTATGATTATGTGTGCATTCTTTTGCTCATTAGCAGGTTTGAATATTTTGAATAATGTGTTCAATACTTCATCAAATAATATCTTGGTTGGTTTCTCATTTTCATGAAATCATTTGGTGATATTAATTAATTAATTTTTTTTTCATTTTGCATCTCATTTCAAAATAATAATAATAAAAGAATTAT
>ML796211.1:93503-108980 GCA_009831015.1 Picea engelmannii
TGATCTGTGATGTGTAGGAGGTTTATATTATAAATACCATCTATCATTTGCTTCATCAAAATACAAATGTTGTGATTATATATTCGATTTAAATAATGAGATTTATCTTTGAGTTTTAAATTGAATGATAAAATGCATAGATTTCTTCCAGATTTATCTTGTTGTAATAATGTATAATTATAAGATCACAGGTTTATGTTCGTGTTTCCTTTTCTGTCATTAAAACCTAAGCTGCCAATACATGTTCTGAATTTATTTAGAATAGTCATAAGGTTCATTGTAGATTTCTCTTTTGAACATGGCAGTTGGATGTTCACCACTCATGCAGATGATTGGATACACCTCACTAATTCACTGACAGGATAGCTTCTTCTTTTTTTCTCTGCCATTTACATATAATTGAAACTAGAATGTATGGTTCAGCTTTGACTATCCACATGTTCATGTTTCATTAACTTTTTTGCAAGATTCTTTAAATTTATAAAAGAAAAACAATAAATATTTTTATGTGCTTTCTTTATCTGCTTCCTAGAAGCAATCATTTTTCACATTGATTTTCGTAAGTTTCGAATAAAACTTGCATCTTGTAAATCATTTAAATAAACGAGACTTGTATATCTTCTTCTTAAATACAACTACTATAATTACATTTAAACATATGTACATATATATAGTGTGTTTAGTAATTAGTTAGTTATTTCTCTCTTTTATTCATTTCTTTTAGGATTCTTAGATTGGCTAACGGAGCCATTAAACCCGTCATAACAAGTTACACCAAACGGCTTGGGTTATTTAGACAACCCCAGACCAGACTCGCTCTTCCAGTTGACGGACGATCAATTTCACCCGTCAACAAATGGCGCTAGAGGGAGGGCCAAGGTTGATTTAATGATTAAATGTTTCACCCCTCAGCTTTTCATAATTCCATATTTATAAATCCTTCTTGTGTATCATCTTATAATGCACTACAAGGAAGGCTAACTATTTGGAGTCAATTTCTTCAAATTCTTAATGGCTCCTGCCCAAATCACTGTGTCGGAACATGCTTTTAATGTCTCATTACTAGTTATTTCCAAAAAGACAGTTGATCTCTTTTCACACCTCACCTTTGATGGTGAAGGGGACACATCTACAGTAGACCATATTTCTAATTTTTTTTATAAGTGTTTAAGACATAAGATCACCGATTCTAATGTTACATGCAGATTGTTCGCTCTCACTTTCCGAGGTCGGGTTAAGGTTTGGTTTGAATCTTTTCAGGCTAATTCTATTCATTCTTTGTATGAGTTTATATTTGAGTTTTTATCGAATTTTAGCCACTATGATTATGATGAATTAAGTGAAGAATTAAGTTTCTTAAGGAAAGAAAATGGTGAATCATTCAATGATTTTGCAATTATGTTCATTCATGTTCGTGTTAGATTCCCTTTGAAAGAAATGTCGCTTATTAATTAATGCTTTGAATATCTCGTTTCTCTCTCAAAAAAGAAAGATCAATTAATTTTTAACCAATCTAAATTGAGCACTAACACTCAATCTCAAGATGGTTCAAATTTTGATCCTGAAGATTTTGAAGCATTACAATTTTTGTCGACTTCTTTCATTTTGGCAAATCATGAGCCACATAATGCAATTGTCACATCTAATCATTATTTTCAAACAATGTCTCCTCTTGTTGAAGAAGGAACCTTTACTTTAACAGATGACAGTTGTCCCACTCTCATAGATTTTATAACAGTTTCTAAAGTAAAAGAGGTCGAATGTGAAGTTGATAATCATGTGGACGATAAATCTTCCCCTAATTTAGTTGAACAGATCCATGATCAATCAGTGGGAGACAAAATCATTAGGCAGACTATTAATCAACCTTCTATCTCTAGTGATTTTCTCTCAAATTTTCCCTTACATAATGAACCAAATTGTCTCTTAGAAACTATCTCGTATTCTTTAAAAGAGAATACAACAGAGGTTGATCAGTTTATACAAGGAGAGGGAACAAAACCATATTTCGAAACATATATACCTATCATTTCAAGAGATGCATCTTGTCTCCTCAATTCTTCTACATATTATTCTTTGTACCCCGATATTTTTGATCCTAATGTTGTGCAATTGCATGTTCCATATTGCCTTGGAGAGAATTCAACATTATATAATCAAGTACAAAGAGATTATCGAATAGAAAATAAAGAGGAAAATAATTCTACCCATGAACATATCAATTCTTATTCTCATCAATTATCCGTGGGTAAATCAAGAAATGATTTGAAAGAGTCTCAAATTGAATCTTCCATTGATTCATCTCAATTTGTGATTAAATAAGAATCTAGATTTTTCCATGATCAATTATTTGAGGTTGAAAAGTATAATCGGCCAAATATTATTACCAATGATGATTATTCAAAAATGTTGGTCGTTCCATTTAGTACACCTCAAATAGTTAATCTTGAAGTATTTAAACTTAATGGAAAGTTTAAAGAGAATGTGACATTTCTTTTCCGATCGAGAATCACGATAAGTTCTCGCCATCTTGATCCGACATTTTTACAATATTCTTTCCTTGATAGTCTAATACTTTATTCCCATCAGGAATATATTTCGTATGTGAATTCTTTCGAACAATCCCATGTTAGTAATTGCATGTATTATGATAGGGTTGCATATTGGTTGGAGTATTCATATCTCGAAAAGTTTCCAGGGAATGATAAGATTATCTTCACTTTATTAAGAGATCAGGGAAGTAACTTTAACACACTCATTTTACATCCCTCAGATGGAGAAAATATGGAACAAAAGGAAAATTGTCGGGAGGATGGGGCACTTCGGTCTAGGTCGATCATTATGTTTGGTCCCCATAATATTGACAAGTTTTCCAAACTTATTTATGTTCTTCCATACCATTATGACCCATATAATGACAAAATTACAGAATGGATGGAGGATTCATACAAAAAGAATGTTCAAGGGAATGGTAAGGTCATGCTTGCTTTGTTTCTAAATGATGATGATAAAGGTAAGTATGATATATTTTTGTTATTTTTCGATATACTACCATTCTTGTTAGTAATATTTGATCTTGTTTCCATTGCAGGATTGGAGTTACTCTGATGGCTACATTGGAAGCATGACTTCACTTAGTATTTTTTATTTGTTTAGTAGTTAGAGTAGGTTTTCTTTTAGTTTTATTTCTTTTTGTAATAATGCAGTTATGAACACAAGCGGGAACACCAAGAGAACCATAATACGAATGTTGTTAGGGAAGTCCACTTTAAATCCTTTTCTCTCCGCTTTTCGTTGAATATTTATTTTCAAAAATGCAGTATCATCATGAAAATTTTAAATGGAAAGTAAAGAGATAAGTAAATTTGAACTATCAATTCAACCCTGACCCAAGGTGCCACGAGTAGGATTGCACTCATCTTAATGAGGATTTTCTTATTTTTAGTCTCTTTTATTTTTAATAATAATGCTTGGTCAAAGTAACATCTTATGCATCACTAACTTAAGAAAAGAACTTGCTCACACATGATATTTTATATGATTTAGTTCTTCCTTTATTTTACAGTGACATGCTAGTGGATCCAAAAGCTCAAGTTTATATTTAGCCAAAATTGTTTCTTGAAAAGTTTTATTTTGCTGTTTTGATTTTGTGTACTTCTGATTTTGAATCCCATTAATAAAATTTGATTTGGTTTGTTGTGTGCTTTTATTTTCTTTGATTATTTTAAATGAGTTTTCTTCTTATCTTTCTTTTTGAATCAATATATTTCTGATCAAAGAATTATTGTCGAAGGAAGCATTTGTTTTAAGACTTGTGTTTTTCAAGCGAATTGAAATAGTTCAAAGAGGTCCCGATATTAAGATATAGCTCAGACAATTGATTTTTAAGTCAATTGTCACTCTCATTTTGTCCTCAAATTATCTTTGCTAGAGTATTACACCAAAGATATGGTTTAAATATTTGAGAATTATGATGATATTTAAACTTCTTACGCTGTCCATATTCTTAAGGAATCACTTTTAAATGCTTCCCCATTCTCTAGATGATTTCTTAAAGGAAATCTAAAATCTCTAAACCATGATAAAACTTTCAGTTTTGAAAACAAATAAATAACATGGTCAACTATTCACTTGTATTGCAATTAACCTCTAGTATCACCCCGCTCTCTTTGTCATCAAGAAATATATAATTGTATTACTATTTAAAAGTGGCATAAGAGAGTTGAAAGAACTTATGTGTGGGAAGTGTGTGTAAACCCGTCGGGGTACTGAACAGGCTCGCTGGCAATAGGTAAATGCACACATGATACCAAGACAACTTCATTAGGGTACTGAACAGGACTACTGGCAACAAAGCAATGTCCGGTCGAGAGGTATCAGGTATATGTTTTTAAATTATCTTTTATAGAAGCATACATCATGTGGATACAACTATTTGATGGGATTAAAGCATTTGAGTGGGTTAAATGACATCCTTGTCGAGGCTATGGACACCTGCTGGCAACAGTGGCTCTGTCAACGGTATTGAAGTTCTTTTATAAAAATCATGACTCTTTGATTAAGACATTATTTCAGGTTATAATCCCCTGCAAAGAAAATTCTATTGTCTGGTTATAACAATGAGCTTATCCTAATAACATATGGTCTCAGAGTGAATTTATTTCAGGGAGCTTAAATCCTTTTGTCAGTCTTATTATTTTATTTCTGAGATGAAATCTTACTAGATCAGAGATAACTACTTCGCCCAGTAAGTCACCATTTGTTGGGCCCCAACAACTCCCCCTAATTTTTTTACAAAATTTAAAGGCCCCCTATTAGAATCTTAATAATTATAATGAGCTACAGAATCAACCTTTTCAAATAGTTTCATTCCTTGTCTTGCTTTGAGACAAACTTAAGACATTCACTTTAGTATGAGACATTTATTACAAGATAATATGTCAAAAGTTAGAAATGAGCATAAAAATCTCAATTTAAACAAAAACGTTAATTTTTATCAAATGTTTACTTTTGTTTAAATTATGATTATGTGTTCATTGTTTTGCTCATTAGCAAGTTTGACTATTTTGAATAATGTGTTAAATACTTCATCAAATAATATCTTGGTTGGTTTCTCATTTTCATGAAATCATTTGGTGATATTAATTAATTAATTTCTTTTTTCATTTTGCATCTCATTTCAAAATAATAATAATAAAAGAATTATCTATCATTTGTTTGATTTTGTAAAAAACTAAAATTAATATTTTTTCTTCATTAACTTGAAGCTTCTAGATCATATTTGAAAACAAATTATAAATAATGTTTGTTTATAAGTTATAGTTAGTTTAAATTCATTTTTTATTTTTCTAGATTTTGTTTTATTCACAATTTTTAGGTTATTAATTTAGGTTTTTTTTTTGTTTCACAGGTTTCTATTATCAAATATTTAATATGGATCTGATCATGGATTGATTTTATTATCCAAATATGTTCAAGATGATTGATCCAAAAATAATTTTGGATTGCTACAAATAATTTTATGAGCAACAACAGATAAAATTTGGAAAGGCGTCAAAATCAGAATGACGATTTTGCAGAACTGATTGCAGCCAAACCGTGAGGAATTTGAAGAAACGGTTGAAAAAACAGAACCAAAATGGACCCATTTACCTTCCATGTAGATATTTTCCTGAACAAATGCACTATTTGAGAGATATTGGGGTCTCTTTTGGAGGCAAATTTCAGGTGGCGGAAATTAATAGTGACACCCAGACTGTTCATTCATTTTATAAATATGTGAGAAAGATCAGAGCCAAAAGGATGGAAGAATTGGAGAGGAGGATTTTAATCCTTTCTCTTTTGTATATTATTGTTTTTGTAAACTTTTTATTTCTTTTCAAATGGAGTAATGGATGGCTGGAATCTTTGGGAGAATGGACGAATATTTTCACAGAAGAATATGGAATTCCAGGTTGCTTAATGGATTTTGTCCTGTAAGTAAAATGGTTTTATTTTTATACAATATCTTCATATTCTTTAAATAATTGATTATGCATTGATTTAAATAGCTTTAGTCTTTTATATCAATACATGATTAATTATTATCATTTATGTATTAATTTTTCCAATCTTTAAAGTCTATTATCCAAAACATTTCTTCCAGGACTACAGAATGGACAAGTGATTGCAAAAACTTAATAGAACGACATATATGCATTTTGGCTTTAGCCTTTTGTTTATAATTTTGTTATTTATGTTTTTTTTAATCCTGTTACATGTGCAGGTCTGATATCTTTAGATTAAATGATCTGTGATGTGTAGGAGGTTTATATTATAAATACCATCTATCATTTGCTTTATCAAAATACAAATGTTGTGATTATATCTTCGATTTAAATAATGAGATTTATCTTTGAGTTTTAAATTGAATGATAAAATGCATAGATTGCTTCCAGATTTATCTTGTTGTAATCATGTATAATTATGAAATCACAGGTTTATGTTCGTGTTTCCTTTTCTGTCATTAAAACCTAAGCTGCCAATACACGTTCTGAATTTATTTAGAACAGTCATAAGGTTCATTGCAGATTTCTCTTTTGAACATGGCAGTTGGATGTTCACCATTCATGCAAATGATTGGATACACCTCACTAATTCACTGACAAGATAGCTTTTTTTTTTTTTTTTTCTGCCATTTACATATAATTGAAACTAAAATGTATGGTTCAGCTTTGACTATCCACATGTTCATGTTTCATTAACTTTTTTGCAAGATTCTTTAAATTTATAAAAGAAAAACAATAAATATTTGTATGTGCTTTCTTTATCTGTTTCCTAGAAGCAATCATTTTTCACATTGATTTTCGTAAGTTTCGATTAAAACTTACATCTTGTAAATCATTTAAATAAACGAGACTTGTATATATTCTTCTTAAATACAACTACTATAGTTACATTTAAACATATGTGCATATATATAGTGTGGTTAGTAATTAGTTAGTTATTTCTCTCTTTTATTCATTTCTTTTAGGATTCTTAGATTGGCTAACGGAGCCATTAAACTCGTCAGAACGAGTTACACCAAATGGATTCTGTTATTTAGACAACCCCGGACCAGACTCGCTCTTCCAGTTGACGAATGGTCAATTTCACTCGTCAACACAACTCCCAAATTCTCTGGATACAACCAGATGGAGGCTACAACCCCCTATGTTCTTTGGCTACAACTGAAAGGTGGCTACAACCACATGTCCTTGCCCCATCCTACCATCCTGAAGTAGAAGTAGAATGATGGAACCACTTTCAACCTGTCACTGTGATATATAGCGTTGTAAACCTGTACCAATAAATTTTAACCATGCATCAACCTGTACCTCAACCTATAATCAACATGTACCATAAACAAGTGCATCAACCATGCACCAACCCGTACCAAATAACTTGTAATCAACCTATACCATAAACAAGTGCATCCAACCATGTACCCAGTATGTACCAATCATGTGTCAACTACTCATCAACTATGACTCATCAATATATACCAACATCATCAACTATACACCTCATGTATGTGCCAACTCATCAACTACTTGTCTCAACCATGTACTCAACATGTACATCAACCAAAAGCCCTCATCAATTTCATCATCCAAATATGATTTGTATCTCTGTAATATACGTATTGTATATGATCACATTCCTGCAAGCCTTCCTTAACTTTAGAAACAAGAGAATAACATTTTCATCAAACTTTTCTTTAGTTTCACATGCCTAATTTTGGATTAGTCAACAACCCCAACTTGTAGTAATCATAACTTTGTACCTGTAATGTATAAATTTATGAAACTGATATACAATGTTATTCAATGTGTTTTATGCAATTTCTCCAGGTGTCACTACTTGGAACCTCTCATAAAAGGATTTATAGCAAAAATGGCATACCTTGCTGAATTCTGGCTTATTCTAGAGAGAGACCTTGTAGAGCATGCCCCACACAGAATATTTGTTGAATTGATATGAAACTGTTACAAAGAATACTAAATAATTTACCCTAACCAACACATTTTGTTTCACTAAATTTGGATCTTCTATGAAGAAGTTATGACGTTTTTACCTGAAACACCGGTTTTTGACTAGTTTTAGGACTAGCCACAAACCCTATTTTCAATGGAATATAGCTCCAAAAATACAATGACCCACAAGATGAATTTTTTATCACAGATACATGGATATAATTTCTCAATGTAATATCAATTTCACGATCTGAAGCATTATAGAAAAAAAATTATAGCGAAAATGGTGAGATGACCTGTAAATAACATACCTTAGAATGAACCATCAAAAGAATGTATCCTTCCTTGCATTTCGGCCTTATTTTCTTCACCTTCCCTCATAATTTTGGCTTAGATATCCTTGGTTACCTCATACACCTATAGATATTCAATATGATCAAGTGTGATTAAAATGAGAGAGCCTTGCCTCTTATTTATACTCTCCAAGTAGCTTCCTTAAAAACATCTTCTAGGTCACTTGGCCCCACATTCCTTATTTTAGGGTTAACTCACTTCTAATTTCTCCATTAAATTTATTATCGAAATGATTTATTTTGTATTCACTTTGAATTATAATACACTTAATACTTCACTTTATTATTTACCTCTTAAAATCTCTTAAACCACTTTGACTACTTTGACCTTTTGGGGCTTCTAGATGACATATGAGGGTCCTCCAACTTCGTAAGGCCATAAATCTCAAACCGTGAGGAGTTATGTGACGTTACACATACCACAAAAAATGGAATGACATGTAATATCCATATAGAATAGTTTTATTTGAAAACATATCATAACTCGTATCGTTATCCATCAAACAAACTTGGGTCCATTACCAAAACCTGGGGTCTCCAACTTCTCATGGCCATAACTCTCTAACCGTGAGGAGTTATGTGACATTCCACATACCACCGAAAATGGAATGACAAGAAATATCCATCTAGGATATTTTACCTGACAAATTAATTGTCCTTCATCTCATTATTCCACAATTAAGCATGGGTTCTCTTACTCCGCAAAGCGTCTTCCCGTGAGGGCTTTCACCATAAGGGAACCACTTTGGATTTCATCCATCTTCACATGTTATCAACCATGACAACACAATAATGAGTCATCTTTACATCAAAAAATATTGGGTCCATTACCCAAACCTTTGTGCAACGGGGCTTTCTTCAAGGGTTGACATCAATGACAACCAACTTTAATCAATAGTTAGTAATTTTTATTGCAAATTTTTAATTCCCCAAAAATGTTTTTTAATGCCTCTAATGTGCTCTAGAAGTTTTAGGCCACAAATCAGCAAAATAAGACCCACCTATAAAATGGGCCCTACAAGTCAATAGCTCCAATTTTTAATTCAAAAAACACCAAAATAGATGACAAGTTATATAGTGATCCGTTTTGTATTCATACTTTCTCATTTTGGGACACTTTTGGTCTCCAAAATCCTTTACTAAAGGAGGTAAGAAATTTATCCTCTACCTTCTCCTTGGAGTACCATTTGGCCTTGCCTATCAATTGTCCTTTCAAATCAATCTACTAGAGCTCTTGCTGCCCTCATTTAGTTCTTCTAGACTTCCTCTACACATGTATTCTATGCTATCTCTACCCAAGCTTATGGTGATAAGTCATCTATGGTAGGTAAGTCTTGCCCATAATTTTCTTGATATAACATGAAAGTCTCAGAGAGTTTCAAATTTTCCACATTAACTATTGACTAAATGAGAATATATGTAGGTAGATTGAATCTGTAGGCATTATCACCTACCTTCTTCAATACTTCAAAAGAACCATTTAATACTTTTCCTTGATCTTATTACTAGGGCCCTATAACGTTTCTTTGTTCAAATGTAGCCAGACTTAGTTTCCTATATTAAATGTATTCTCAATTCTATGCTAATCATGTTGGCCTTGTACTTCTCTTATGACTTCTTCAATGTCACTGAAACTTTCAAATGGATCTACCCAATATTATCAATGAATATTTCAACCTTCAATGCTTCTCTTGTGGTTTCTTCCCTCGCTCCTCCTTTTTATCCATATACAACATCCAAAGGTGAAGGTGGAAAATATCTAAAGAAAGTTTCAAAAGGGGACTTACTAGTGGAAGTGTGGTGTCATTGTCTATGATAAGAGTGATGAATATAAATTAATTTTTCATCCTAGTTCCTTATATTATTTTGGTTATAACCCCTCCAAAGTTGAACCAATGTTGTATCTCATCAAATTGGTGTCCATGTTCTCCCAAACGGTAATCCAAAATGTGTTGGGAAAGTTTGGTATATTTGTCAAAGATGATGCTCCTTAGCATACCAAAGTGCACAATATATTTTCAAAGAACATAATTTCTACACATAGTCCATCGATGGTCTCTTTACAAGGCATGAAAATGCAGATTTTACTAAAATTTTCTAGTACCACAAATATATAGTCATGTCCCTACCTAGTTCTTGGAAAATGACCCACAAAAGCCATGGATATGCTCTCCCATGGTCTAGTAGGTACAAGTAATGTATGGTATAAACCTTACTTCCTATTATTGAGTCTTCTAGTACAACAAACTATGCATCCTATAATAATACAAGACACATTTTCATGCATTCTGGGCTAATGCACATTCCTTTATAAGTTGGCCATTGTTTTCCCAACACCAAAAATCCATGCAACATTGGATATGTGAGCCTCCCTGATAAGTTGCAATCTTTATTTTTTATAAGGAACATAGACCTTGACCTTGTAGTTACTAAAATACCTCTTTGAAGTCCTCGTCTTTTGTGTATTCACATTTGTGTGCATCATGGGTGAAAGGATCCATGTGCATAAGAGTACACAAAGTTGTGATCATGGGTTTGAGTGGCCTTGAAAGCATATTCACCAACTTATTAGTACTTCCCTTCTTATATTTAATGATAAGACAAAATTGTTGTAAAAGTCCCATCCACTTGTAGTGTTTTATTTGTTGAAGCTTATTGTGGGCCTAAAAATATTGTAATGGATAGTGATTGGTGTGGACAATGGTTTCCTTGCCTATCCTATATTGCTTCCATTTATTTATAGCTTGTACTAGATAATAGAGCTCCTTGTCATATGTGTGGTATTTCAAGACTTCGCCATAGAACCTTTCAGAATGATAGCATATTAGCTTACCTCCTTGCATTAAGACCACTCCCATAGAATATCCACTTGCATTCATTTCCACTTTAAAGGGATTCTACAAATTATTTAATGAGAGAATTTGTTCTTAATTAATCATTTTTTTCAACATTTCGAAATATTTATGTTCATTCTTTCTCCACTGGAAACCCTTGTTGTTGGATTTTATGGCATGGAGTGGTGCAACCATAGTTCAAAAGGATGCTATACACTTGCAATGGTAATATGTTACTCCCAAAATTATCCTAGTTAATTCATTGGCATTGGTAGGATTTGGCCACTTAGTGATGGCCTCCATCTTCTCAAGATAAACCTTGAGTTCCCCTCCACCAATCACAAACCCCAAGTACACCAAGGACTACTAGGAAAATTCACATTTCTTAAGGTTTTGCATCAATTTATGTTTTTTCAAAGTATCTAACATATGCATGAGATGTGAGATATTCTCTTTCTGGGTAGAGATAAAATAAATTTATTGTCCAAATACATTATTACAAATGGATCTAGAAAGGGATGCAATACATCATTCATCATACACATAAATGTAGTTGGTGCATTGCATAAATCAAAAGTAATTACCAACCATTCATATAAACCTTTCCTCATCTTAAAGGTTTTATTTTAGGTGTCTACTTCTTTTACTTGTACCTAGTGGTATCTCGATTTGAGATCAAACTTGGTGAAGTACTTAGCATGTTGCAACTTATTTAGCAGGTCATCGATCCTGGGTAGAGGGTATCAATTATTGAGGGAAACCTTATTAAGAGTTTTGTAGTTAATATATATTCTCCATGTCCCATCCTTATTGGGCACTATGATGATAGGTAACCCATAAGGTGAGGTAGTTGGTTGAATCACTCCCTACTCCAACAATTGTTGCAATTTTTCCTTCACTTCATTCACCTATAGTATGGACTACCTCTACAACACTATATTTGGCAATGGAGAGTTACAAAACAATTGTATATTGTGCTCCATCTCTCTCTCTTATGTGGTAATCATTTAGGCTATTGGACCAGTTCTCGATACACCTATAAAATCTCCTCCAACTGGTGTTTCTTTTCTTCTCCCTGTTGATTTTTTTTCAAGGATGATAATACAAACTTCCTATTTTAGCTAATCAGTTTCTAGTCTTGGTTAGTACTTACTAGAGATATTTTGGATTTACCTCATTGATTATGAATGACTTCCCATCCTTGATCAAACTATTATCACATCAAAACTACTTACTTGCAACATTTTCAATAGTCATACATAAATATGTCACTATTGGCATGCATAATCCTCATTTCCATCCCCTTTCCACCATCACATGACCCCAAAATCACCAGAAACAACCTAGTAAAACCATGAAATTGGAAAAAAGTGGCCATTTCATATATCACCCCCCAAAAGTGTGCTTGGACTATGTAAATATACCCCCCCAAAAGTTGCACTACTTTTTAAAATAGTCAATTTTGAATGTTTTTATCCCTCGTCGATGCACCTACATTGGTATGATGGGAGGTTACTTATATGTGGACCATTCTAAAACTTACTTGTTATTACTAATATTGATTTGTTCATCTTCAAACACTATTTGGAAGACCATGTCAAGGGGGTTTAACCACTATATCACTATAGATACAACACTTGAGGTCACTCCACACATCCTTTATCACAAGTAAGGTTATGCTACCAAAATATCATCAAAATCATGAGGACCTCTTCCTCTTGATAATATGTTTCTTTCCTAGGTACTTTTCTTATCAACCAAGGAGGGAGTCACAACCACATCAAGGAACCTAAGGACCCATCCCAAGGAGGGGCTTTGGAGGCCATCAACTTTAACAAAATCACACATCAGGTGTATGCTTTGGCCTTCTCATTCGTAATGGAAATTCTTTGCATTCTTTCATATCTCTTGTTCATGTTAATGTAATGATTTCTACCTTTTGTTCTTTATTTCATGAATAAGTTAAGGTTTTGAAGCATGTAAAGTATACTTAGGGTTTGCTTTTCTAACTCTATAATCCATTTTGTTTGGGATTAATATGAAACCATTATGTTAGTCTGATTTGTCTACCCTTGTAACAAATCTACACCAATATATTGGTGACTCAACTGGGGAAACGTTCCATACATTCTTCCATGGTTTTGGGTGTGTTTGTTGTACCTCTCATCCCTCTTACTCATTGTTTAGATTTTGGAATTGATTTATGTTTTTATATTTTATGTTTTTACATAGGTCACCAAGTCAAAATACTCCATTTCTACCCCAATCATGGATTGGAAACTTCCACTTTTTGTTTCATGTCTACTGAAGTTTTTTACCCCTATTTTTGCTCTCATTTAGCACAATTTCAGCCCCTTTTTCTATAGTGGTCTAGCACATATTTTGGGGTGTTTTTTGTACCCATTCAATGTAGTTTTTAGCTCCTATTTATGCACTACCAACACAAATTTTAGGGTACTTTTTTGCATTGTGCGCATAATTAATAAATAAATTACATTTATTGTTTTGTCTTAGTTCAAGTAGTACTCCTATAGGGTCCCTTTAGGTTTATAGGTTGTTGATGTTGTATTGTAACGTAATTTTAGGGAAATGTTGTAGGCAAAGAAAGGATCCCCTAAGGTTCTTGGTATCTTTCACTTTTAGGATTTCTCTTAAGTGCATTACATATTTCTATTTCAACGCACCAAATTCATAACCATAGCTTTCTTGAATAGCCTTTAGACTTGCTTTCAATTACAAAACCCTTGAATGAATAAAAGTCTCCCTTGTTGCATTGCTACTTGTCCTCCATTTTTTGTTTCACATTGGATATATTAAAAACACCAACTTCATGGGTTATTTAAAAAAACCAAATTTATGAAAATCATCCATTTTTGGGTTTAAAAAGTTTAACTTAATAAAAATTCTCCATTTTTTTTTGTTTCATATTGGATATATTAAAAACACCAACTTCATGGGTTATTTAAAAAAAACAAATTTATGAAAATCATCCATTTTTGGGTTTAAAAAGTTTAACTTAATAAAAATTGGTAATTTACATGATTAATTTAAATTTAATAAAATGCCTACTATATGAAATTTGACCAAAAATCATTATTTATTATTATAATATCTTGAGTGATTTAAAATTAAACAATTCAATTAGTTAAAATGATAATTCCTAGTTGGGGTGGAGGATGTAGGGGTAATTCTAAATTGTAGCACAATAATGGAATCATTCTATTCATGGAATCTAAGTATCCACAACCTAGTTGTGATTGGAGACTCTTTGCTCATCATTAGTTATATATAACAAGGAACATTTCCATTAGATGTGAGACTTGCCTCTCTCTTCATTCTCCACTTTGAGGTTTTACCCTCTCTTAAAAGATAACAACTTTGAAGCATACATGTATGCATCCATACCCACTAAGAAAAAGAAAGAGATTTTAATTATCAACAATGAGGTTACAATGAGGATTCTAATGTCTCAAAAAAAAAGTGAATCTCGATCATTGAAGCTAACCTCAATAATAAGTGCTTTACCTTATCAATTAACATAAGCTTGGAAATTATCCTGGTCAATTAACATAAACTTGGAAATCTTGTCGGTCAAAAAGTATGGAACCTCTAGAGGAAAGGTCTCAATTAAGATTTTGTGGTGTTTCACTTCACTTTTTACTAATTATGTTATTTAGGGTTGTAAAAGTGTTAACTATTTTCTATAAACTATTTACTTGTTACTATGAAAGGTTCAAGATGTTAACTACTTGTATGTTCTCTTGATAGCTAACTTTCTTTGTGTTGTACTTAAATGATTAATTTTTTTTAGATGGTAACTCTTTGGGTTGTATTTAAATGATTAGATCTTTTTATAGATTGTAACTCTCACAGCAAGATTAATTACCATATTTTTTTATGATATAAATCTATCAATCTTTTTTATGATATAAATTTATCAATTATCGTTTTTTTTTTAAATTACTGTTTTTTTAAAAAGAAGATAATAATCTTTATAAATATATCTAATAATTTGATATGTAATATAAAATTAGTTTTATTTTTTTAAAAATTATGAATATTTAAATTCATTATAGATTTTAAAAAACTATAAAAGTTTTAATGATTTGTAAAAGATTTGGAAACTTGTAAACTTATTAATTTATAAGGTTTTTAAAGATGTTAAAAATTACACTTTTTAGTTTTTAAATTTTGTCATATAAAAGTATTATTTAAATAATTTAAAATAAATAAATTTTAAAAATATATAAAATTTCAAATATGTTTATATATATATATATATATATATATATATAT
>ML796211.1:109061-160151 GCA_009831015.1 Picea engelmannii
TTAAATAAAAAAATTATGAATTGTTATTTATTTCATAACAATATTTAACGATACAATAACATAAAAATATTTTAAAAACACATTCCACAACCATTTGCGTCAGTATATAAGTAGAGTGTTTGAGCATGATGTAATGGTAATAATAAGATTAGTTTATGCTATCATGATAACATGATAACAGTGTAATAATTTCATGAATACTCTATAGTTAATTTATATGTATTAATAAATGATGGATGATTTGTTAGTTTTCTAAAGTGAAGTGTTCTAACATTTTTTTTATCAAAGTTCAAGTTTGTTTTTAACACGTGTAATTATATTTGATTTAGGTTAGTGAAAGTAATAAAAAATGTAAGTTTTAAATAACTTTAATTTAATGTTGTATTTGTATTAATAAAAAAATATATTTTAAATATAAATTTTAAACCATTTTAATAAAATATTTTATCCTATAAAAAAAACTTAAATAAATTTATTATTATATTATTATTTTTCAATTAGATAAAAAAAAATTATCATATCAATATAAAAATTTTATATATCATTTTTCATAAAAATAATATATATCATTTTCCAATTATGAAATATAAAAAAACACATTGATCAACCACCAACGTCAATGAAAGTGAGTAATGGTGAAGGAAATTGATGGTATGTAAAGTATCATCTCAATGATGATGGCTCCCACCTCACCCAAATATATCTTTTCTTCTTAACATTGCTAAATGGTTATAGATAAGAAAATAGGTGTATGACACGCATAAATTGAGAAATGGTCCAAATTTTTTCGCCCTCAACCCTAGTTAGAGAGTCATGGGTTGGGTTCGAGTCCATGGTGAAGTTGGTTAGGGCTGGAGGTGACGGATGGAGATGAGTCATCGAGTCTAGGGAGGTAGTGGATGTCGAGCTCGTTTTGGCAGAGGGTAGGTAGGAGTATAGGGTTTCAGAGTAGGTTCAATTTTTTCGATACGAGGGTTGCCTGATTGCATTTTTTATAGGGTTTATGACAACAGTTGTACAGGAGTCAGAGGATGAACTGGGCAATGACCTCTAGTGGAGTCAGAAGGGCCTGTGAAAAACTGATGATGTGTACAGGGAGGAATTAAGCCTATACCGCAAAAAGTTAGTACAGGATGTTGCTAGGGTTGACAAAGTGGAGGTTGTGCTAGAGGAGCGCACTGGGTTGGGTATAGGTGTCGAAGCGATATGTGGTTCGAGGGATTCGAGATCCATCAAGATCATCGACGAATTGTTCGCTCAGGAATCGGGTAGGGGTAGAGGGTTTAATGACTTTCTGAAGCAACTTTCTTCATTTTTTTCAAAGAAGGAGGGAATAGGGGAGGATGTTGTGGATGAGTTCCTAAGCACCGAGGAAGCGGTTCAGGGGGAAACAAAACCTTCATTGTTGTTTGGTGCGGTGAAGAATAATACTGTCGAGAGAGAAGGGAGAGTCCAGTGGGTGACAAAAGTATCATTGGACTTTGCACTAGGGGAAAAGGACATTGCAGGATTCGATAGGCGTATGCAGGGTATTGAGGGAGGTGGGTCTTGTGTGGATATAGCGAAGGGAGTTGAGAAGAAGGAAGGGCATATTCTCAGGAGCATAGTGGATGCAACTAGCCGTGCTAGTTGGAAAGCATGGAAGGAAAAGAAAGGAAAGTTGAGGGTCACCCTTGGCCGCGACATTGGTATGGAGGAAACTCGTTGTCTTTCTATGAGGGGCCTTGTGGGTAGATTCAGTTATGGGGCTTTGGGTGCCAGGGAAATCCATGAGTGAGTGGAGAATAGTTGGCTCCCAGTGCTGGGTTACTTGCCGACGGTATTTGTGTTAATCAAATGTTGTTTCTGCTTTTTGTTCAAATCATCGGTGGATGCAGAGTTAATTTTGCAGAGGACTTGGGTGGTGAAGTCAGGTAGCCTGATGTTGAAGCGATGGCACATCACCTTCAATCCAGTAAAGGAACACTTTAGATATAGACATTTGTGGGTGTTGCTGTCAGGATGTCCATTAGTGTTATGGAATTTGGAGGCCTTCAGAGCGATAAAAAATGCTCTTGGGAAATTCTTAGATGAGGATCCTAAGGTGTTGGAGGGGTCAGATAGGCGGATGGGTAGAATCTTAGTGGAAATGGATCTCATCAATGGCCTCCCTAAAGATTTAGATATCGACTGGTGTGGTTTTACTTTCCAACAACATCTAGACTACTTTCAGATGCATTGTCTGCAAAGGGACGGGACACGTAAGGCACCAGTGCTTGAGGTCTTTTGCGGAAGTACCTGCGTCGGGTAAAGGTGAAGTGGAGCTGAAGATTAAGGGGTAGACCAAAATTGTTAAAGAGTGGAGTGATTTCTTATCTTCACTGTCTTTGGATAGCATTTTGGACTCTGGTAAGTTAATTAATAAGGAACCTTTTTTATCTTCAGTTTTATCTGATTTCGATGATTCTAGGAGTAAGGGGTTAGTAAAGGTGAATGCGTTGGGTGAGTCTGCAAATAAGGGGGAAACATGGGGTGTTGTCAGTGCAAGTGCAGATGTAAGGGCTTATTGTAGGGAGGGGTTTTTGTCTAGGTCTTATGAGGATTCTATTGTTGTCGAGAAGGTTGTGTTTGGGGTGGGAGGGGGGTGTCCTGAAGTGGAAGGTTTTTCTGGTTTGATTTTGAAGGATACGAGTGACTTGAGGGAAAGACTGGAGGAAGGGGTCACACTAACCAGTGGAGGTGGTTCCTCGCCCCCGCTTGTGAGTGGGCTCTTGGAGGAGAGGGTTTCGGTGTCTCTTGTGTGTGTGTGGAAGAAAGACAGGATGAGTGGAGCCATCTTGCAGAGGCGAGGGCTGGTTTGGGGGGTAAACATGCTTTTCCTAAGCGATTTTACTCTCGTGAGGATAGGTTTTTTGTGGGTGAAGGAAGTAGTGTCTGCAGTACCATTTCTGTGGGTGTCTCTACTTAGCTTATTCGGCAAGTGGCACATGAGGATGGTTGTTTCAAGGGTGGGGTTTCATCATCTGATTCTTTAAATGTTGCAGGCCAAAAAAATTCACATGTTTTTTCGAAACTGGAGGAGTCTTTAATAAGTTTTATCTCATCTTATCGGGATGTACTCTCTCGGACGCCATTGCAGGTTTATGATGGGGGGGACCCTATATCTAAAAATATAGAAAGGTCTGGGAAGAAGGAGTTTTCTAGCAGGGAAGGTGGTAAGGGCTCGAGATTTGACAACACACTGTTAAAAGGGGTTGTTCTTCGTGGATTAGAAAAAGAGTTTTATCTGTTTAAAACTCGTAGTGCGAGGAAGTTAGTGAAAGAGAAGGAGGTTTTAGAGGTTCCTAGTGGTCTAGTGCTTGATGGTCCCAGGGTTCTTAGAGCTCAGAAAGAACTGGCAAGGGTTAAAAAATGATAGTCGAAACCCTAAATGTTAGGGGAGTGGGGGCCTCTGCTAAGTATTTATCCCTCAAAAGGTTTTTAGAGAAGGTAAAACTTGATGTACTTTTTATACAGGAAACTATGTTAAGTGAAGCAAAAGAGAGAGTTTTGTTTTCTAAACTACTCCCTAACTAGTTAATCTATGGGGTGGACTCAATTAGACTTTCTGGTGGGTTTCTTTCGGCATGGAATCCGTGAAAAGATGATTTCTATGCTTATGTGAATTCTGCAGGGATCTTGTTGGAAGGTACAATTAAATATCTAAATCAAATATTGAAGATGCTTAGTTGTTATGGTCCTTACTCAGATAGAGTGGCATTTTGGGAGACAGTTAAAAAGGAAGGGATCTTTAATGAGCAAAACCTAGTTATGGGGGGGATCTAAATTTTAATACGTTGTGTAGGGATGTGTGGGGGGAGAATGCTAGAGTGGATCCACTTTAGCTATATTTTCTCCCAATTGATACAAGAAGGGGGGATGGTGGATGTTGCACCTATTAAAATGTTACCTACTTGGAGGAATGGGAGAAGGGGTCAGGACTACATAGAAAAAGTATTGGGCAAGTACTTTATAGATGAGAAGTTAGTAAACTCAAGGTCGAGATACAGAACTTGGGTGTGTAATGCAAAGATCTCAGACCACATTCCAATGATCCTTCATATGGAAACAGTTAAAGACCATGTACAATATAATTTCAATTTTAATTATGGCTGGCTTGATGATCCTGAGTTTTTGGACTTAGTTAGATCCAATTGGAATGGTTTTCTTGGAACAAAGGTTTTAAATCTAATGGACTCTTTAGTAAAAAATCTCAAGTTATTGAAGATGTTAGTGATTGTTTGGGAAAGGAAGAAAAAGGTTGTAGCCAAGATAGAATTGTTACAACTTGAATTGGACTTGGATACTTTATACTCTGAGTTCCTGGGGGGATTTGTGCAAGAGGATGATAAGGAACTAGTTTTCGAAAAAGAAAAAAGGAAATTGTTTCTCTTAAGACAGGAGGAGGAAACCTAGAGGCATATGAGTAGACTCAACTGGCTGGCCTCTGGTGATCGGAACACCAAGTTCTTCCATGCATATGCAATTTATAGAAAGTAGTTTAATGCCATTTGGGATATTACCAAGGAGGATGGAACAATAATATCTAATACTCTTGATTTACATAAAGACGTTGTGGACTACTTCCAGATTATTTTTAAGTCACAAGATAATATTGCTATCTCTGATCAACTTGTTATTTTAAGAAACTATTCGAGAATTTTTTCAGAGGAAGAAGGCTCTAGATTGGATGAGCCAGTTACTTTAAAATAATTATTAAAAAATCTCAAAGGTTTTAAGGTGTCAAAGAGTCCTGGGCCGGATGGTTGGACTGTCGAGTTTTTTCTATCTTTCTTTGATATTCTGTGTACTAATTTATTAAATATGGTGGAAGAGTCTAGGAGGAAAAAAGAGTTTCTGGTGCAATAAATGCTACCTTTATTTCACTCATTCCTAATACTGATAAGCCATATTAATTTGGAGGATTTAGAAAAATTGAATTATTTAATCTGGCTTATAAGATCATTACAAAAATTATTGCGGCTAGGATTAAATCTTCTCTTTTTGTTAGAATCTCAAATGAGCAATTTCGATTCCTTGAAGGCAGACAAATTACTGATGATGTAGGAGTTGCTCAGGAGGTGATACACAGTATAGAGGTAAAAAAATTAAAGGCATTGGTGTTAAATATGGCTTTGATAAAGGCATATGATAGAGTGGACTGGGTTTCCTGAGGCTTGTCTTATTACAGGTGTGTATGAGTCTAGAATCTACCGATTGGATCTGAGGGTGTGTATCATCTGCAAGTTTTTTTGTTTTGTTCAATGGAAATCCTTCTAGTTTCTTTAAGAGTGTAATGAGTTTAAGGCAAGGATTCCCTTTATCCCCTTTACTTTTTCTCCTTATCATAGAAGGGTTAAGTAGAGCTATTGAGGAGAAGGTAAGGGAAAAGAACATTGAAGGTATTCATGTGGCTAGAGGATTATTCATTACACACACAATGTTTTTGGATGATGTTATTCTGTTTGGGAATGGAAACTTTGATGAGTGGGAAGTTTTTAAGGAGGTTTTGGAGCTTTTTTGTAAAGCGTCAGGGATGGTCTTTAGTACTCAGAAGTCTGTTTTTTTTAGAAGCTGGGTGGGAAGTTGTTGAACTGGAATTGATAAAAGAGATCTTGCCTTATGATATAAAACCAGTTGAAGAAGGTTTTAAGTACTTGGGGTTATTCTTAAAACCAAACTATTACTCTAGATTGGATTGAATTTGGCTGGAGAAAAAATTGATAAAATAATTTTGAATTGGAGTCACAGATGGCTCTCTTTAGGGGGGATGGTGATTCTTGTTAAAGTTGTTCTTGAAAGAATTTTTGTTTACTGGATTTCCATGGAAAAGATACAAAAAAGTGTTTTAAACAGTATTAGAAAGAGGATGTTTAGCTTCTTGTGGACAAGTAAAAAATTTATTGAAGGTATGCATTTGGCAAGCTAGAAAAAGCTTTCAAAACCAAAAAATTTTGGTGGGTGGGGTTTAGAAAATATATTTCTTTTCGGAAATCCTTGGTAGAAAAAAGTTTGTGGCAATGTCTTATGATGCATGGTATTTGGCATGAAGTGATGATTAATAAATATATCAAGAAGAAATCAGTGGAGGAGTGGTTCAAACAAGGTAGGATTTCTTGGTCAGGTACATCAAACTTTTGGAGAGCACTCATCGCTTCTTTATCAATTATAATAGATTGGTTGGTTTGGAAACCTGGGAATGGGAGGGATATTAGAATTGGTTCTGATCCTTTGGTGGGTTCACATACTTATTATAAATTGTCAAATAATCTTATCTTAAATTTGAAGACCCAAGGGATTGATTCCTAGCACAAGCCAGGACTAGTGAGGTGGAGGATATAACTTTTACAAGATGGAAAAAGGTTGAATCACTAGGATTGGAAGGGGATCAAAAAGAGGAATGGAATAACTTTGTTAAGGGCTTGGTTGGCTCGGCTTTTGTACTAAATAATTCTAGAGATACCTTATTATGGTCTTGGGACACAAAAAGGGGAAAATTCAATGCTAATCTTCCTTACAAAGTTCAAATGTTGGAGATGAGGGAAATTGAACATTGTTTTTGGTATAATGAATTGTGGAACTGGTAGTTACCCTTAAAAGTTAAACTGTTTGTTTGGATAATGCTGGAGAAGATAATTCTTACTTGAAAAAAATTGAACAAAAGAGGTTTTATTGGGCCGAGCAAATGTGTCTTGTGTGGGATTAGTGAGGAAACAATGTTTTACCTTTTTGTGGAGTGCAGGTTCATCAAGGATATCTGGCAAACAATTTCAAAGGATTTAAATTTAGTCATACCTTGGGAAGGAGTTCAGATTGTAGATTGTTTTCAAAATTGTTTAAAAAATAAGGAAAATGGGAATGAAATACCTTGTTTCATCTATTGGGAGGTGTGGAAACACATAAATTTGGTCATCTTTGAAGATTTACCTCCTAATTTGGTTAGAGATATCAACTTTATTTTATAGGATTTAGGTGTATTAAAATTCACACAGTGTGATAAGACAAGAAGGTTAGACAGACCACCCTTTCTAGATGTAACATCTTGCTCTTGTGCAAACCTGATTGAACTTATTCTTTGAGGACACTTGCATGGAAGTGATTTGGTTCATTATATATTGATTATTTTTATTATGATTATGAGATATTGAGGATCTGATGATGTGTTATCTTGTTATATTTATATCGACAAGTGCTATTGATTAGTTTTATTGAGTGTGCAGGTCTCTAGACGTTAGAGGATGTCGATGGAATTGATGGATCTCCTTGGACTCCAAATTGAGTCAGGGAGTGGACTGTTATGGTTTGAATGTTTTGATATTACAGATGTGACATTTGACTAGATATTATGATGTTGATTGTTATCGCTGACACATTTTGTTGGTGGATGCAGGCTAACAGTAGCCTGCTAACTAGACTCACATTAGGAGTAAAGGGGTCACACACGACAACCAGAGATATTGAGGGAGAGGTGTGGAAGCATCCTTGTTGCAGCCTACTAGCACTCTCGTCGTGGCTCAAACGGTAGGTTAACGATTACCTAGTTTGAGAGATCCATCTTTCCATGAGGGAAGACTGTGACAATCACTCACAATGATTCTAAGGGGCATGCAATAAGGAAGGGTATTTATTCCTTAAAGGCCCTTAGTCTCCCACAAGGTCACCTGACGAAGTCTTGACCCTAGGGGTTTGACATCTACCAAAATCAGTCAAAAGGCGAGTGCCACCCTTGGAGCACGTAGTGCGTCTTGAAGGGTACTTCGCGCAAATAAAATAGGAATGAAAGTGAGTGGAACTCTTGGAGCATGTAGTGTGTATTAAAGGGAATGTTGCAATTTTAAATCTGGTATGTTAATAAACCTAGTACCTTGAAAACTATGCCTCCCTAGGACCCGATCAACCTTAAAATGAATGATGGTATGAATAAAGTTTAATAACAAATTTCCCTTAAGAATTGTCACCCAGCCTAGTGATTTTAAAACCTAGGTCTAAGTAGAATATGTGAACAAAAAAAAAGGCTAAATGGACATATAACAAGAAGGGGGTAAATAAAATTCAAGCATTAATAATTAAAGCAAAATTGTAATGAAGGTTTAATTATTAAAAGAGTAAATTGTTGTTTTTGTTTAAACTTGCTAATTCTGAACTTAGTTAAAAAGGGGAACTTAAAGAAAAATGGGAATGCCTAACTTAGTAGGGAATCTAGCCTTTGGAACTTTCTATTTGTGAACTCAACTAGGCTTTAAGTAAGGTGTAAGTCATTTAAGAATTGTAAGCAAATAAAGGGACACCAAGGAGAGTTTCTAGGAACGCTTTTAGGTGGGTGAAGGAAATAGGAAATTTAATTAATTAATAAATTGATTTTCTGGTGCAACTAAGGGATCGAGTGACATGTGTATGGGGGAGGTTTATCCTAATTAAATTTAATAAAAAGAATCTAATGAGGATTGAGAAGTTAATCACTAAGAAAAATCTATAAAAAGTATGGCGGAGGAGGAGTATGGATCACGTCTGGTATGCGTAAGGTTACGTTGCCGAAATTTTATCTTGACTGAATTTTTCTTGTGGGAGTTGGGATACCCAACTTGGATAACAAGTGGTAGATTGACCTTGCAAGGTGAGTTGGGAGCTAGAATTCTTCGGTATTGTGTGTGTGGCCCCTTTGCGGCTCGGGGGGATCAGGGGAAGGAAGAGTACTGCTAATGTTGGCTGGGAGGTACCGGTGAGGTATCATGGGATAGCGAGCAAGAGTTGGACGGAGCACAAGGACAGGACATCGACTCTAGGTTCTTCGCCTTCGGTGACGGTACGTGTGTGAATTGTATTGTAAATTAGTTCTTATTTTTTGTATATGGATACCTATTAATTTTTATTATATGTTATTCCTTGCACGATAGTTGGTGAAGCCAGATGAGATTGTTGCTTCTAAAATGTTCATATTGTTTGGCTTAAATTGTTCATATTGATTGCTTCAAATGTTCATTTCATAGCTTTAAAAATGTTCAGATTGTTGCTTCTAAAATGTTTAGATTGTTAGGCTTCCAATGTTCAGTTTGAAGAAGGAATTATAGTCATGTATGTTGTGTAAACTTGTTGCCTCCCTAGAGTTTTCCCCACTTCCACCCTATTACCTTACTCTCCCGATATGATTTCTCCCACCGATTCTACACTTGATGATTGAAGTTCCAGTTCCTTTGTGACCAAGCAAGCGCCCCTTTTTCAGTCGAGTCTACTAGGGAAACTACCTCTTGTTTCATTGTATTTCCAGGTAAGATTCTTAGATGTCCCCAAGGGGGAATCTTCAAGCCTAAACAACCCACCCTTTTATTTTACCTTTCCCATTTACAACTCGTCGGAAAAGAATAACCTTTTCCTGTTGTTGTGCCTACCTAATGAATGAGGAAATGGAATGGTTGGAGCATGCAATCGATGTTTCAATCAACAAGTTCACATACGCCCGTGCCGACTGTTCATTCTGTGAAACTAATTCATTTTAAGTCATAGTAGCAAGGACTGGATCCAATCCAAAGTAAGAATGTTAATGTTTTCATTCCGAGTATTCCACTCTAGGGAAGGAGAAAAGGTGGGGCTCATGAATATGAATTTTCTTATTTGATTCCGAACCTAAACCAAAATCCTGATCGATCCAATATCAGATCCCCTAACAGATCATCCGATCTTGATATCACCCACACAATTCCCAGATTGGAAACCTCTCTATCTTGACCGACCAATTCCGGTTGTAAGTAAGAACTTCACTTCGTTCTTCCCTTCAGTGATTAGTGATTTTGATTTTTCTAGATGGATGGACACATTAACGAATTGAGAATGACCAACAGACTAGAGGTAAGAAAGAAACATTCTGGAAGGAATAGAGAGACAAGATTTCATCTTCGTATCTATCTTCAAGGTCTAGGATGGCAGTGAGTGTTTGTGCGGTAAGATCAGGTCAGTATATTAAGGTAGGGAGATCGCCCAATCCACGCAATGCCATGCACTTGGTACATTTGGACTTTAAGCCGAAATATTTTACTCGCAACTTGAAGCAGTGCCACAACCCAGACAAGCGAATCAATGGGGATTCACTGTTAGTGAATTCACCGAAATAGTTATTCGATACGAGTTTTTTGTTGGTGGTGAAACCTCATTGAAATCTGAGTATTAGATAAGTAAATGGGCGAATTCTCTTTCCATAGGTGGAAAAACCATTCCTGTTGGACCGAGGTCACAAAGGGAATAGCAAGTAGGATGGTAATACTATGTGTATCAAAGATTGATCCCTTCTATTGTGATACGGTGGTCTCCTCGTTGCGCACTGATCTTGGGGCTCATGCTCAGTCTAGGCATTTATTTTCTTGTTGTGGGCGACTTCCCTACTGCATGCAGAGCACTAGAATCCTGCACATTTTTGGTGGATGTTTGGTTTTTTGCTGGCGCACTCAAATTTAGTCATTACTGTGGCAGCATTTCCGATCTGTTGAAAACACGAGTGGGGCCTGAACCAACATTCTATCCGAGCCTTGGCAGTAGGATTGATTGCTTTATATATTGTATGATGGTGTGCAATGAATTAATTAATGAATGATTTAATTAATGGTAGAGATTGTGTATTGAACGAATAATGATTGCAGTGGTTATTTGGAAGTTATCATAGTTGTAGCGATTTAGTGGCAGGGATGTATTAAGGACAACAATTGAGTATTGATTGAAATAAATAATCATAGTGGTTAGAATTGGTAGTTTTAATTAATTTAAAGATTAAAATTATGGTAGGGAACCGATTATCATGATTATTCCGTTATAATAGCTTTAATTTCTTTTACAACAATTTTTTATTTCATGATGAATATGGTGATTACCTCTTATCATAGTTTTAATCATCCTAAAAACAATTAATCATTTAATTATGATTATTGAGATTATTTTGTTATAATAGTATAATTGCTTCTACAATAGTTTTAATTGTGATTTCTGCGATTTTTATAAAATAATTTAACTTACTTTAGTGCATGTGATTGGGTTATGCACCAATGTGGCTAAACGTAAATAATGCACCAACAAGAATTTTTTAAACAAATGGAATATTAATCATGTATAATATTTTAAACTACCTTAGCATGAATGGAATGGGTACACACTGGTGTAACTGAAAATAAATCGTGCAACTAAATATAAATGGTGCATCGACAAGTTTTGAAAAATGTTCGGTATTTCGTACAAAATAAGTTATCCTATATTAGTGCTTGTGGTAGGGTTACACACTAGTGTGAGTGTTATGAACACACCAATATGACATTTTGGTTTACGCACACACAAAAAAATTTAAACCTCCAATTGGTCGGTTGAAGGTTTTGAATTAGTTATGCTTGCGCTTGGGTTCCTAGTGCGCTTTTCGCAATGCGGTGACATGATTACTTAAGATTGGATCATTGTGCATGTTGGTCAATAAGCTCATATGATAACCTAGGCTTGAGCATTGATTATGTATCCTGGAGGTCCTAACCATTGCAGGGTAGGATGGGCGGGTAGTCGTTTTTATTCTTCCTCTGATTGAAGGTCATATTTGCTTCCTGCTGCATGAAGTGCTAGTATGCTAGGTCGTTATGTTTTTATGTTGCGCGATTTGTGTGCATGGTGTTCACCGTCGAGTTGCGATGTTGAGTGTATTGTCATTATTACATTCCTTTATAAATAAAAAATCTACTGGTTATGCATTGCATGTTGTCATAACAGCAAGGGTATTTACATATGGTATCAGAGCGGGTTTGAGTTGCGACTTGAGATCACTACAGCTTTCAATGATTAGATGCTTGATTATAAAATGTCGCTAATTAAATTGTTTTTTATTCATGCAGGTAATCATGGTTAGGGGATGCCACAGAGGTAGAGGACGAGGTGCTAGGGGAGGAGGTGCGACGTCCCCAGTAGCATCAAACCTCAAGTGGTCTAACCCCTAGGGAGATGAACAAGTTGTCGGGCAAGAACATATAGTTGTGGGTGATGTGGTTGGGTTGATAAGGTCCTTCCAGAGGATTTCAGAGGCACTGATTAGCCATTTCAATAGAGAGGAGGCTAGGGTGTCGGCACCTCCTAAAGGTCCACCGCACACCCCATCCATTACTAGTAGCATTCACCGCGAACTCGAGAAGGTCAAATTTATAGATTTTTCCAGTGCCCCAGAAGGCACAGCTGCCGAGGCATGGTTGGAGAGTATGGAAATGTTCTTTTCAATTCACGACTATACCTCCAACATGAAGGACCGCATGGCAGTATTTCAACTAAAGGGTAGCACTCTTCTATGGTGGAAGACCCTCATGCCACAATTGAACATGGTCATCGAAGACGTGTAATGGGAACAGTTCTGGGAGAGGTATATGTATGAGGAATTCATTGAGAATCATCTCAAAGAGTTTAACGCTTTGTGATAGGGTGTTTGTACAGTTCCCGAGTACGAAGCCCATTTTATGGAGTTTCTTCGGTATGCTCCTCACCTGAATACCGAGAAGCTTAAGGTCAACAAGTTCATGTTGAGCCTTAATGTCATCATTCGTGAAAAAGTGAGGATTATGATGCCTCAAACCTTGCACGATGTTGTTCAGAAGGCCCTCATAGCATAGGAGAAGCTTATCAGCGGGGGTCAGAGACAGACTCTAGCGAGACCAGTGAGACATGCGTCATATGGTGCGCAACTACATCAGACACCACCCAGATATCCACCAGGATATCATGGCATCCTGAGAGGATCCACTTTCACTACACCTCAACGACTAGCGCCTCAGTAGCAGACTCCTTACAGAGGACCACAACACCAACAACATCATCGACTGCAGCAACAACAGTTTAGGCCTGCTCAACAAAATAGACCAGGGTTCCAGGATGGTGGGCTATCAACTTCTACTTTAGGTACCAGGAGTACTGGACCTAAGACAGGGTGTTGGACATGTGGAGAGCCACATTACCAGTGTGACTGCCCAGTTGAGAGGACCAAAGAATTTGGATCATTCGGACCCACTACTGTAGGAGATTTGGGCCAGGCCCATCGGATTCATGCAGCAGTGAATAACCACCAAGAAGAGTACCAGTTGACTATTCTCGAGACGTCACGTACCGTCAATGATTAGACCCTTAGTATTTTTATATATCCTAGTGATATAGAGAGTTTTATTTTTTGTGTAGCGCTAAAAATAATTAAGGTAAAGGCAGTCGAACAGGACGAGTTTAGCTTTGTAGAAATCTCTTCAGGAGCCAAATAGAAGGTTGGAGGGAAGGTTACGGGTTGCATCCTTAACCTGGGAGAGTTTGTAACAAGGGACAACCTGTACGTCATAATTTTAGGGTCTTATGACATCATGATCGGTATGGACTGGTTGGGATCGCATGAGGAAATACTCAACTGTAAGACAAAATGATTGAGCTTGGTTGATGACAAGGGAAAAAGATGCGTGATTGTATGTCAGAACCAGGGAGTTTCCCTAAGGTTCATCTCTTCCCTACAACTATGGAAGAGCATCCATAAGGGATTCAAGATATGTGTGATCCTTGCATTAAATGAAAAGGGCGTGGCGGAAGGCTTAGAAAACCTTCCAGTAGTGAAAGAGTTTGCAGACGTCTTCCTAGAGGAGTTACCAACGATGCCACCGGAGAGGGATTTGGAATTTACCATCGAACTAAAACCAAGAATTGAACCGATAGTGAGAATGCCTTATCAAATGTTGACCCTTGAATTGCGGGAGTTGAAAATGAAACTGAAGGAGTTGATGGACCTAGGACTTATATGTCCAATTGTTTCACCTTGGGGTGCGCTTGTTATTTTCATACGGAAGAAGGATGGGTTGTGGAGACTCTGCATCGACTACCATCAATTGAACAAGGTAATGATCAAGAACCAGTATCTGTTGCCAAGGATTGAAGATCTATTTGATCAGATGAAAGACACGATGGTGTTTTCAAAGATTAACTTGAGATCAGGGTATCACCAGTTGCGGATCAAGGAGGACGAAATCCATAAGACCACCTTTAAGATGAGGTTTGGACATTACAATTTTACTATTTTACCATTTGTACTGACGAATGCCCCAGGGGTATTTATGAGCTTGATGAACGGGGTGTTCCGCGAATACTTGGACACGTTCGTCCAAGTATTCATTGATGATATTTTTATATATTCTCGGATGCTGGAGGATCATGATGAACCCTTACGCCTGGTACTACAGTGTTTACTAGAGAAAAAATTGTTTGGGAACCTGTCGAAATGCTCGTTTTATCAATTGAAGATTCATTACTTAGGGCATGTCATCTCCGACGAAGGTATCATTATAGATCTAGCAAAGGTCGAGGATATCATAGAATGGCCTGCGCCGATGAATGTCCTAGAAGTGTGTAGCTTCATGGGTTTAGCGGGATACTATCGACGGTTCATCGAGGGTTTTTTGAAGATAACAAATATGATTATGGAATTTCAGAAGAAGAACAAGAAGTTTGTTTGGACCAAGAAATGCGCAAAATCATTTCGGAGGCTCAAGGAGTTGTTGATGATAGCGCTGATACTAAAGGTCCTTGACATGGACGAGGACTTCTTGGTATGCATTGACGCATACAAGGAAGGCTTAGGTGGAGTCTTGATGCAATACGGTCGAGTGATCACTTACATATCGAGAAAGTTAAGAAGGCATGAAGAGAACTATGCGATGCACTATTTGGAGATGTTAAACATTGTGTATGCCTTGAGAGTTTGGAGACACTACCTTATTGGATGAAAATTCAAACTAAAAATGAACCACTGTGGTTTACAACACATCTTTACACAAAGCGACTTGAACACGTGACAAAGGCATTGGTCGAAATTGCTTAGCGAGTACAATTTCGAGATTACTTACATAAAAGGAACAGTGAACAGAGTGGTTGATGCATTGATTCAGAGACCATGCATATTTTCGATGATGCCTCTTCAAACGAATCTACGTGAAAATATTCTAACTTTACAGTGCGACGATGATTGGTACAAAGAGATCCAAGATTTTATCGGAAAAAACACCATGATGGTACCAAAATTTGAGGGATTTACTGTGTACAATGACGGATTATTGAGATTTAATAATCAGATTTACATATCGCCTGTTAGCGTCAGAAGTCACTCCTGGATTGCTTGCAGGAGCAGAGCCCGACACCCATCAGTTTAATGTCACAATTTGTTTATAAAGGGATGATCAAATGGAGATAAAGGCTCAAGGAGATATCACTCTAACTCAGGGACTGGATCTAGTACGTAAAGAAAAAAGGAGGTCTAGAATCCTAACTTCAGCCAGTGGGTTGATTAAAAGATGAGCAGGTGGAAGACTTAGGAGAAAAATGAACAAACTACCTCAGGCAACATGCCTTTCGAGGGTCTGTAGGGGAAAAACTCTGAACGCAGGATCCTCCTGGTTCATGGCTTCAAGAAACTGAAGAGAAGACTTGAATGGATCCTCCAATTCCAAGTCATTCAGCGTTAAGGAAATCACAGGAACTGATTAGAGACTTCATAACTATTACAATGATCCATTACAAAATCATCCTATAACAACTACAACTTGACTGGATCCTCCAATTCTGAGCTACTCTAATACAGTGTAAACAAAGACATGGAAGAAACTGGCATCCATAAGGCAAGAAGTCTCAAAAGTCATGCATAACCAGAATAACAGTGCTTCATTAAAACTTTACAATCGGGAGCTCTGCTCAACCATCGATCCTTACAAAATGGAAAAAATGCCTACATATACTTGGAGCTAACTCGGGCACTGAAGGCGCGATCATATCATGAATTCAATGCTTGACGTTGAGGAGCTTCTCTATCAGGATGGGTTGTCAGTCTGCCTCAATCAAATCTGTCCTCTGCTCCCCTGTCATACACCTCCTTAATTCGGCATGGCTCGCACTAGGGGGTAGCTAAGCCCTTTGAATGTTGAACTGGCATGTGTAGGTTCCTCTGGTGATTTGGAGACTCGGCGTGGCTTTCTTGAAGAGAACCAGTACAAGGGACCCTCCTGGGTAAATTTCAGTGAGGACCTCCATACTCTGCAATAAATGGGTGACGTGAGGCTTCACCCACCCTCTTTCTCCTTTTCTGCTGAGTCGAAGCAGCTCTTTAGATCCCCGAGTGGAATCCCTGATGAAAACCTGACCCATTCCATAGGTCTCTTCTTCTTTCCTCACAGTCTCTTGTTCTTCACCGTGACTTTTCCTCGACTCTGTATAGGGTTTCGGGGTTTCACGTTCCCCATTTTCAAGATTTCTTGACCCTTTGAACTCTCGATCACCGATTCTCTGATGAGCACTCTTTTTCCCTTAGCCCCTCCTGGCTAGGCACAGGTCCATACGACCATGCATCCACAAGACCACAATCTTGTGTCTCCCGTCGGGGTTTCGACCTTCCTGCCGTCGGGAATTTCTAACCCTTAGAATTTTCGATCCCCGATTCTCCGATGAGCACTCTTTTACGCGTTGTCCCTTCCAGCTCAACTCCTACTCATATGACCTACTCCCGTGACCACAACCTTATCCCATCGGGGCTACGAGGTTCACGAGTTCGAGATGCACAAACTCCTTGCTTCTGGGATCTCCGATATCCCGATAGCCGATGTGGGATGCCACCTGTCCTCCTCGCTGACTCGTCTGGGGACCACCTTCGTCTTCATCGGGAAATCGCGTATCGCGATTCTGCGATGCACAAAACTCTCGCTCCCTGCTCTCCAAAACCCTGATCCCCGATATGCCGATAGGCTGACGCCTGTCCCAATTTGATTGGACGAACCAAGTCTACTTAGAACCATTGGAGCTCCCTCCTACTAAATCCCGGGCAACTTGACAGCCCCCGAAAACTCGATGACCGTCGATTATATTTGTGGATGGATCTCAGCCACTAACAACAAAACTTCGCCCGCTTTCTAGACTCGTAACCGGAACATAGGTCCTTTCGCACTATGTTTGGTCGCTTCCTGCGCAACTTATAGACCTGGGTGTTGTTGAGCCCAAGACAAGAATTATTGCTAACATTAGGCTCCATGGGGGATAGAGTCGTCCCTGTGATGCTCTAAGAACTCATTCCACAGCTTCAGTGCCTTGCTATTGGGCTATGGAGTCATGCTCAAAACATCCCGCTGCTGAAAATATATGCCAAAAAGTAAAAGCGTCAAAACAAAGATACATGCTCAAAGAGATTATTTATATACAATCCTAAACTAATGAAACACTTTGCATGGGCTAGGTGAAAGAAAACTTCCACCATAGCCATTCAAGCAGCTTCTTGGATAGAAGCTCCTTCCTCCTGGTGATGATCACCAGCAGATGGTGTAACCATGACAGCAGAACGATTACACTCATCAACTCCTCCTTACAGGCTGGAGTTGAGATGAAATAGGGCGGCTCCAAGGCATAGGGTAAATCCCACTCCATGTATTTGCTGACAGGGTCATCGAATGAGTGGTTATTTCCAAGGAATTGGCGAAATATAGCCTCTTCTGCTACACAGTTGTTCACACACAGCCAAATGTCTCTGATATCCACAGGCGGGTGAATAACTGAAGTAGGCCCGCTGATCTCGGGTGGTGGCTTCTCACTGACTGGCTGTGAACGAAGGGAAAACTACCCCTCTGGTTCTTTTTCCTCTTCTTGTTGGCTCTCCTCCAGGTTCGATTCATATTCATCATAAATAGGGACCATGGGGTGATTATGCTTGATGACTGGATCTTCAGTATGTTTATAGTGATCGAATGTAGGATAAGCTTGCAGCTCATTATCACTATAATATTCATCAAAAAGGGGTTGACCCTTATCTTTATGATCCTCCTCCAGAATGGTGATCCCGTCAAAAATATTTGTTTCAGGGACAGTGGGACCCGCTGCTTCTGGTTGCTCACACATAATCTTCTTCCCAGGTAAAAATATATCGTGAGAAACTCCTTGGAGAATAAGAGAGGAGACCTCTTCCACAATAATCTCTACTTTAAAAATGGGAAGGTCTTCGTCCTCAGAAACAGGGTTGCTAGGAATATCTGCTTCAACCCGACATTTAGGTGAGCCATCTACCATGGACCACATCTTCTCTACAAACTCATAATCTCCACAAGAGGCGTGTTGATCTTCATGAATATCTAAAAGGATAGACGCATCCGATATGATGTCAGATGCTTCCATTCTCGAGCTAACACCACTCATATCATTCAACACCTCAAATTTTTCACAGCAGATTCTTTCCTCCACAGTAAGGGCTTCATCGTAGACATGGCCTGCAGGGCTAGCAAAGGATTCATGAAGCAAAGAAAATTCTTCACAACAATTTTCATACAAACCATCAGCTGGATAGTAATCTTTACAAAAAACATTGAAAGTTGTATGAAAACCTGTTAAAGAGTGGATGCTCGCAGCGGGAAGAGATCGACACCACTCAAGAGAAGCTCCCTTCAATGAATACCTGAAGAGATTAATCTGGACATTCTCAAGCGTGATATGGTGTCGGTGAATAGCTTCATGGAAGTCCAGTAAATGCTCAGTTGGTTCCTCCCAACTTGTTGCATGAAATTTAGGGAGGAAATCTTCCCATTGGTCTCTATCAGGAAGTGCATTAGGAAAACCAACTATTTGAGAAAAGTCATAGAAAGCAAACCTTTGAGCCAGATTTTTCTCCATATCGAACCAGTGGAGTCACCAATTGATCCTCGAATCATGGATTCGCCAGATGAAAGATGCGTAGCTTCAAATATTCCTGGTCCTTGTTCACCATCAAAGGCTAGATCTTAACGTTGTCGTTACCCCAGGAAGCTTCTCAGACTGAGAAGGCGGCTGCTGAAACCTTCTCGAGAAAGCTCCTTAGGGTCATCTTTCAGGTGTGCTAACAGTGGTCACAGCTGAAACAAGAAATGTTGGGAACAATGGAGTCACCACAGTAGAGTCGCTAGGTGCACAGTAGCAATCTTTAAGGGCTCTGATGTCTGATGCACCTTCAGAATCAGAGGCTCAATGTCGTTCTGCCCAGGGAAAATCTTCAACTTCGTCCCCGGTAACGGCGCCATAAATGTTAGTGTCGGAAGTCACTCCTGGATTGCTTGCAGGAGAAGAGCCCGACACCCATCAGTTTAATGTTATGATTTGTTTATAAAGGGATGACCAAATGGATATAAAGGCTCGAGGAGATATCACTCTAACTCGGGGACTGTATCTAGTATGTAAAGAACAAAGGAGGTCTGGAATCCTAACTTCAGCCAGTGGGTTGATTAAAAGATGAGCAGGTGGAAGACTTAGGAGACAAATGAACAAACTACCTCAGGAAACAGGCCTTTCGGGGGTCTGTAGGGGAAAAAATATGAATGCAGGATCCTCCTGGTTCAGGGCTTCAAGAAACTGAAGAGAATACTTGGCTGGATCCTCCAATTCCAAGTCATTCAGCGTTAAGGAAATAACAGGAACCGATTAGAGACTCCATAACTATTACAGTGATCCATTACAACATCATCCTATAACAGCTACAACTCCACTGGATCCTCCAATTCCGAGCTGCGCTAATACAGTGTAAACAAAGACATGGAAGAAACTGGCATCCATAAGGCAAGAAGTCTCAAAAGTTCATGCATAACAAGAATAACACTGCTTCATTAAAACTTTACAACCGGGAGCTCTGCTCAACCATCGATCCTTACAAAATGGAAAAAATGCCTACATATACTTGGAACTGACTCAGGCGCTAAAGGTGCGATCATATCATGAATTCAATGCTTGACATTGAGGAGCTTCTCTATCAGGATGGGCTGTCAGTCTGCCTCAATCAAATCTGTCCTCTGCTCCCCTGTCATATACCTCCTTAATTCGGCATGGATTGCGCCAGGGGGTAGCTGAGCCCTTTGAATGTTGAACTAGCGTGTGCAGGTTCCTCTGGTGAGTTGGAGACTCGGCGTGGCTTTCCTGAAGAGAACAGGTACAAGGGACCCTTCTGGGTAAATTTCAGCCAGGAACTCCATACTCTGCAATAAATGGGTGACATGAGGCTTCACCCACCCTCTTTCTCCTTTTCTGTTGAGCCGAAGCGGCTCTTTAGATCCCCGAGTGGAATCCCTGATGAAAACCCGACCCAGTCCACAGGTCTCTTCTTCTTTCTTCACGGTCTCCTATTCTTCAACATGACTTTTCCCTGACTCTGTATCGAGTTTCGGGGTTTCGCGTTCCCCGTTGTCAAGAGTTCTTGACCCTTTGAACTCCCGATCATCGATTCTCCGATGAGCACTCTTTTTCCCTTAGCCCCTCCTGGCTAGGCCCAGGTCCATACGACCATGCATCCACAAGACCACAGCCTTGTGTCTCCCGTCGGGGTTTCAGCCTTCTCGTCGTCGGGAATTTCTAACCCTTAGAATTTTCGATCCCTGATTCTCCGATGAGCGCTCTTTTATGCGCTGGCCCTTCCGGATCATCTCCCGCTCATATGACCTACTCCCGTGACCATAACCTTATCCTGTCGGGGCTACAGGGTTCGCGAGTTCGAGATGCGTGAACTCCTTGCTTCTGAGATCTCCAATATCCTGATAGCCGATGTGGGATGCCACCTGTCCTCCTCGCCGACTCGTCTGGGGACCACCTTCGTCTTCATCAGGAAATCGCGTATCGCGATTCTGCGATGCACAAAAATCTCACTCCCAGCTCTCCGAAACCCCGATCCTCGATATGCCGATAGGCTGACACCTGTCCCAATTTGATTGGACGAACCAAGTCTGCTTAGAACCATTGGAGCTCCCTCCTGCTAAATCCCGGGCAACTTGACAGCCCCCAAAAACTCGATGACCGTCGATTTTCTTTGTGGATGGATCTCGGCCGCTGACAGCAAAACTTCGCCCACTTTCTGGACTCGTAACCGGAACAGAGGTCCTTTCGCGCTGTGCTTGGGCGCTTCCTGCGCAACCTGCAGACCTAGGTGCTCTTGAGCCCAAGACAAGAATTATCGCTAACATCGCCCAACGACGAGTTGAGGAGTTTCATCCTAAATGAGGCTCATAGAGCAGTGTACATGGCTCATCCAAGAGTTACGAAGATGAGGGCAGACCTTAAACCCTTTTTCTTATGAAAAGGAATGAAGGCGAACATAGTCAACTACGTGGCAAGATGTCTAGAATGTCAGCAGGTGAAGGTTGAACATAGACATATGACATGATTACTACATCCACATGCTATTTGGGAATCGAAATGGGAGGTCATTTCGATGGATATCATTGTTGGATTTCCATTGATGACAAGAAGACACGAGTCTATTTTTTTAGTAGTCGACACTCTCACAAAGAGTGCTCATTTTATTCCTATGTGTATGACGTATCAGACACCTGACATAGCTAGAGTTTTCATTAGTGATATTGTGAGGCTACATGGTGTTCCTAAGAGGATTATATTCGATCGAGGATTTGTGTTTATGGGACGATTTTGGAGTAGTTTCCAAGAGGCCTTGGGAACCCAACTTAACTTTAGTACTTCGTATCACCAAGAGACAGATGGGAAGACCAAACGAATGAACCAAATATTGGAGGATATGTTGCATATGTACGTGATGGACCAAAATAAGCATTGGGAGGAATTATTTCCACCGGTATAAGTTGCATATAACAACAGTTATCAAAGCACCATTAATATGGCGCCATTCGAGTTTCTTTACGGGCGACCATGTCAGACGCCTTTGAGTTGGGATCGGCTTGAGGATAGGGTCATGGTGGGACCATAAGTTATCTAAGAGATGGAATATCAAATTCAAACAATAAGATAAAGGATCAAGGAAGTGCAATATCGGCATAAGATTTTTGTCGATGCGCATCGTGTCGACCGTAGTTATGCAGTTGGTGATTGATTCTTCTTGCGGGTGAAATTGCACAAGAGTTCGATCAAGTTTGGAAATGGTGATAAAATATCTCCTAGGTTCATGGGACCCTTTGAGATTGTGGAAAGGAAGGGGCCCGTGGCCTATCGACTAGCCTTGTCTGATTATTTGAGGCATATGCATGATGTTTTTCACATATCTATTTTGAGACATTATGTTAGTGACCCTACACATGTTATTGACATGAGTTCCTTGCAGATATCAGACGAGGGTGCACTCATGGTGGAGCCAATCCTAATTTTGTTCCATCACATTCAATAGCTATGGCATCAAATAGTAGATCAGGTCAAGGTCCAGTGGGACAACCATAGTCTGCACTCGACAACCTAGGAGGACGCATATGATATGCATCAACAGTTTCCATTTTTTTTTTTAGAGCTATACATATAGACATTATGAGATATTTATTTCGGCACTTATATAATGTGAAACTTTGGGACAAAGTTTAAAACAAGAGGGGGTGTATGTAACATCTCGCTCTTGTGCACACCTGATTAAACTTATTCTTTGAGGAAAATTGTGTGCAAGTGATCTGGTTCATTATATATTGACTATTTTTATTATGATTATCAAATTTTGAGGATCTGATGATGTGTTATATTGTTATATTTATATCGACAGGTGTTATTGATTGATTTTCTTGAGAGTGCAGGACTCTAGATGTTAGAGGATGTCGATGGCATCGATGGATCTCCTTGGATTCCGGATCAAGTCAGGCAATGGACTGTTATGGTTTGAAGGTTTTGATATTGCAGATGTGACATATGACTAGATATTATGATGTTGATTGTTATCGCTGACACGTTTCATTGGTGGATGTAGGCTGATGGTAGTTTTCTAACCAGAATCACATTAGGAGTAAAGGGGTCACTCATGAAAACTAGAGAAATTGAGGGATAGGTGTGGAAGCATCCTTGTCGCATCCTACTAGCACTCTCGTCATGGCTTGAACTATAGGTTAACGATTACCTAGTTCAAGAGATCCATAATGTCGTGAGGGAAGACTTTGACAATCAAGCGTGATGATTCTAAGGGGCACACAATAAGGCAGGTTCCTTATTCCTTAGAGTCCCTTAGTCTCCCACAAGGTCACTTGAGGGAGTATTGACCCTAGCGGTTTGATGTCTACCAAAATCAGTCAAAAGGTGAGTGGCACCCTTGGATCACATAGTGTGTCTTGAAGGGCACGTCACACAAATAAAATAGGAATGCAAGTGAGTGGAACCCTTAGAGCACTTAGTGCTTCTTGAAGGGAACATCGTGAGTTTAACTCTGGTAAGTTAATAAACCTAGTACCTTGAAAACTATGCCTCCCTAGGACCTGGTCAGCCTTAAAATGAATGATGGCATGAGTAAAGTTTAATAACAAATTTCCCTTAAGAACTGTCACCAAGCCTAGTGAATTTAAAACATAGGTCTAAGAAGAATATGTGAACAAAAAAAAAAAGGCTAAATGGACATATAACAAGAAGGGGGTAAAGAAAATTCAAGCATTAATAATTAAAGTAAAATTGTAATGAAGGTTTAATTATTAAAAGGGTAAATTGTTGTTTTTGTCTAAACTTGCTAATTCTAAACTTAGTTAAAAAGGGGAACTTAAAGAAAAGGGGAAACTTTAAGAAAAAGGGGTATGCCTAACTTAGTAGGGAATCTAGCCTTTGGAACTTTCTATTTGTGAACTCAACTAGGCTTTAAGTAAGACATAAGACATTTAAGAATTGTAAGGGAATAAAGGGACACCGAGGAGTGTTTTTAGGAACGCTTTTAAGTGGGTAAGGGAAATAGACAATATAATTAATTAATAAATTGATTTTATGGTGAAACTGAGGGATCGGGTGACATGTGTACGGGGGAGGTTTATCCTAATTAAATTTAATAAAAAGAATCTAATGAGGATTGGGAAATTAATCACTAAGAAAACTCTATAAAAAGGATGGTGGAGGAGGAGTATGGATCACATCTGGTATGCGTAAGGTTATGCTACCAAAATTTTATCTTGACTGAATTTTTCTTGTGGGAGTTGGGATAACCAGCTCGGATAACAAGTGGTAGCTCGACCTTTTGAGGTGACCTGGGAGCTAGAATTCTCTGGTATTGTGTGCATGGCCCCTTTGTGGCTCGGGGGGCTCAGCAGGGAGAAGAGTACCCCTAGCATTGGATTGGAGGTACCAGTGAGGTCTCATTGGTTAGCGAGCAGGAGAGAACAAGAGTTGGATGGAGCGCAAGTGTGGGACAACGACTCTAGGTTCTTTGCCTTCGGTGACGATACACATGTGAATTATATTGTAAGTTAGTTCTTGTTTTTTGTATATGGATATCGATTAATGTTTATTATATGTTATTCCTTGCACGATAGTTGGTGAATCCATATGACATTGTTGCTTCTAAAATGTTCAGATTGTTTGGCTTCAAATGTTCAGATTGGTTGCTTCAAATGTTAAGTTCATAGCTTTAAAAATGTTCAGATTGGTTGCTTCAAATGTTAAGTTCATATCTTTAAAAATGTTTAGATTGTTGCTTCTAAAATGTTCAAATTGTTAGGCTTCCAATGTTCAGTTTGAAGAAGGAATCATAGTCATGTATGTTGTGTAAACTCATTGCCTCCCTGGATTTTTCCCCACTTCCACCTTGTTACCTTACTCTCTCAATATGATTGCTCCCACCGATCCTAAACTTGATGATTGATGTTCTAGTTCCTTTGTGAACAAGAGAGAGCACCTTTTTTTGTCGAGTCTTCCAAGGAAAATACCTCTTGTTTCACTGTATTGCCAAGTAAGATTCTTAGACATCCATAAGGGGGAATCTTCAAGCCCAAACAACCCACCATTTTCTTTTACCTTTCCCATTTACGACTCACCGACAAAGCATAACCTTTTCTTGTTGCTATTCCTACCTAATGAATGAGGAAATGGAATGGTTGGAGCACACAATCGATGCTTCAATCAACAGGTTCACATACCCCCATGCCAATCGTTCATTCTGGGAAACTAATTCGTTTCAAGGCTTATTAGCAAGGAATGGATCCGATCTGAAGTAAGAATGTTAATGTTTTCATTGCAAGTATTCCACTCTAGGGAAGGAGAAAAGGAGGGGATAATGGATATGGATTTACTTATTTGATTATGAGCCTAAACTAAAATCTCGATCGATCCGATATCATATCCCCTAACCGATCATCTGATCCTGAGATCATCCATCCAATTCCCGGATCAAACACCTCTCTATCTCGATCAACCAATTCCGGTTGTAAGTAAGAACTTCACTTCGTTTCTTCCCTTCAATGATTGGCAATTTTGATTTTTTTGGATGGATGACCTCATTAACGAATTGAGAATGACCAGCAAACCAGAGGCAAGAAAGAAACATTCTGGAAGGAATAGAGAGACAATATTTCATCTTCGTATCTATATTCAGGTTATAGGGTGGAAGTGAGTGTTTCTGCGATAAGATCAGGTCAGTATCTTAAGGTATGGATATCGCCCAATCCACGCAATACCAAGCATCAAGCGTTTGGGACATTTGGACTTTAAGACGAAATATTTTACCCACAACTTGAAGCATTTCAACAACCCGAACAAGCGAGTCAATGGGGGTTCACTGTTAGGGAATTCATTGAAATCATTATTCGATACGAGGTTTTTGTTGGTGGTGAAACCTCATTGAAATCTGAATATTGGATAAGTAAATGGGTGAATTCTCTCTCCATAGGTTGAAAACCCATTCCACCTGGACCGAGGTCACGAAGGGCATAGAAAGCAAGGTGGTAATACTATGTCTATCAAAGTTCGATCCCCTCTGTTGCGACACGGTGGCCTCCTCATTGCGCACTGAACTCAGGGATCGTTCTCAGTCTGGGCATTTATTTTCCTATTGTGGGTGGCTTCCCTGTTGCATGCAGAGTGCTATAATCGTGTGTAATTTTGGTGGATGCCTGACTGTCTGCTAGCGCACTCAGATTTAGTCATTACTGTGGCAACATTTATGATCTATCGACTGCATGAGTGGGGCCTGACCCAATGTTCTACCTGAGCCTTGGCAGTAGGATTGATTGCTTTAGATATTGTAGGATGGTGTGCAATGAATTAATTAATGATTGACTTAATTAATGGCAGAGATTGTGTATTGAACGAATAATGATTGCAGTGGTTATTTGGTAGTTATCATAGTTGTAGAGATTTAATGGCAAGGATGTATTAAGGACAATGATTGAGTATTGATTGAAATAAATATTCGTAGTGGTTAGAATTGGCAGTTTTAATTAATTTATAGATTATAATTATGGAAGGGAATCAATTATCGTGATTATTCCATTATAATAGCTTTAATTGCTTTTACAATAGTTTTTTATTTAATGATGAATATGGTTATTACCTCTTATCATAGTTTTAATCGTCGTAACAAGAATTAATCATTTAATTATGATTATTGAGATTATTCCGTTATAATAGTATACTTGCTTCTGCAATAATTTTAATAGTTTAAATTGTGATTTCCGCGATTTTTATAAAATAATTTAACTTACTTTTGTGCATGTGGTTGGGTTATGCACCAATGTAGCTAAACACAAATAATGCAACAACAAGAAATTTGTAAACAAATGGAATATTAATCATGTATAATATTTTAAACTACCTTAGCATGAAAGGTATGGGTACACACTGGTGTAACTAAAAATAAATGGTGCAACTAAATATAAATGGTGCATCCACAAGTTTTGAAAAATGGTTGATATTTCGTACAAAATAAGTTAGCCTATATTAGTGCTTCTGGTAGGCTTATGCAGTAGTGTGAGTGTTATGGAAGCACACCAATATGAAATTTTGGTTTATGCACACACAAAAAATGCTAAACTCCAATTGGTTGGTTGAAGGTTTTGAATTAGTTATGCTTGCGCTTGGTTTCCTAGCGCGCTTGTCGCAATGCGGTGACATGATTCCTTAAGATTGGATTATTGCACGCATTAGTCAATAAGCGCATATGATAACCTAGGCTTGAGTATTGCTTATGTGTCATGGAAGTCCTAACCATTGCAGGGTAGGACGGGTAGGTAGTCATTGTTATTCTTTGTCTGATTGAAGGTTGTATTTGCTTCCAGCTACAGGAAGTGCTAGTATGTGAGGTCGTTATGTTTGTATGTTGTGTGATTTGTGTGTGTGGTGTTCGTCGTCAAGTTGCGATGTTGAGTGTATTGGCGTCATTACATTCCTTTATAAAAAAAAAAATATTGGTTATGCGACGCATGTTGTCCTAACAGTGGGGGTATTTACATATGGTATCAGAGTGAGTTCAACCCACAACTTGGGATCACTACCACTTCCATTGATTAGATGCTTGATTATAAAATTTCTCTAATTAAATTGGTTTGTATTCATGCAGGTAATCATGATTAGGGGACGTCGCGGAGGCAGACGATGAGGTGTTAGGGGAGGAGGTGTGACATCCCCAGTAGAATCCACGCCTAAGGGGTCTAATCGTCAGGGAGGTGAACAAGTTGTTGGGAAGGAACGCATAGTTGTGGGTGATGTGGTTGGGTTGATGTGGTCCTTCCATATGATTTCAAAGGAACTGATCAGTCATTTGGATAGAGATGAGGCTAGGGTGCCAGCACCTCCTAAAGGTCAACCGCATGCCCCGGGCGGTATTGGTAGCATTCACCGCGAACTCGAGAAGGTCAAATTTCTCAAGTTCTTCGGTGCCCCGGATGACGCAGCCTCTGAGGCATGGTTGGAGAGTATAGTGATGTGATTTGAACTTTGCGACTATACCTGCAACATGAAGGTCTGCATGGCGGTCTTTCAAATCAAGGGGATCACTCTTCTATGGTGGAATATGCTCCTGTCGCAATTGAACATTATTGTCGAAGACGTGTCATGGGAAATGTTCGAGGAATGGTTATGAGAGAGGTATCTGTATGAGGAATTCATTGAGCGTCAGCTCAACGAGTTCAACTCTTTGTGATAGTGCGGTTGTATGGTGCCCGAGTATGAGGCCTATTTTATGGAGCTGCTTCAGTATGCTCCTCACTTGAATACTGAGAAACTTAAGGTCAACAAGTTCGTATTTGGCCTTAATGCCAACATTCATGCAAAAGTGAGGATTTTGATGCCTCAAACCTTGCATGATGATGTTTAGAAGGCCCTCATAGAAGAGGAGGGGCTTATCATTGGGGGTCAGAGAAGGACTGTAGTGAGACCAGCGGGATAGGCATCATCTGGTGCACAACAGCATTAGACACCAGCCATACATCCAACAGGATATCATGGAATCCTGAGAGGATCCAATTTCACTACACCTCGGCGACCAACGCATCAGTAGTGAAATCCTTACAGAGGACCACAACACCAACACCAACATCGACCATAGCAACAACAGTTTAGGCTTGTTTAGCAGAATAGACCAGGGTACTAGGCCGGTGGGCCATCATCTTCTACTTCAGGTACCAGGAGTACTGGACCTAAGACAAGGTGTTAGACATGTGGAGTGCATCATTACTAGTGTGACTTCCCAGTTGAGAGGACCAGAGCATCTGGATCAACTAGACACACTACAATGGGAGATTTGGGCAAGGCCCATTGGATTCATGTAGCGTTGAATAACCGCCAAGTAGAGCACCAGTCGATTGTTCTCGAGACGCCAAGTACCGTCGCTGACCAAACCCTTAGTATTTTGATAAAACCTGGTGCTATAGAGAGTTTTATTTCTAGTGCAACACTAAAAAGAATTAAGGTAAAGGCAATCGAATAGGACGAGTTAAGCTTTGTAGAAATGGATTCGGGAGCCAAAAAAAATGTTGGAGGGAAGGTTACAGATTGTAGCCCTAACCTGGGAGAGTTTGTCACAAGGGACAACCTGTACATCACGATCTTAGGGTCTTATGACATCATGATCGGTATGGACTGGTTGGAATCGCATGAGGTGATACCCAACTGTAAGACGAAATGGTTGAGCTTGGTCGATGATGAGGGACAAAGATGTGTGATTGTAGGTTGGAACCAAGGAGTTTCCCGAAGGTTCATATCTTCCCTACAGCTATGAAAGAGAACGTGCAAGGGATGCAAGCTATATGTGATCCTTGCGTTAAACGAAAAGGGCACGATGAAAGGCCTACAAAACCTTCCGGTAGTCTGAGAGTTTGTGAACGTCTTCCTAGAGGAGTTACCAGCAATGACACTGGAGAGGGATTTGGAATTTACCATCGACCTAAAACCAGGAACTGAACCGATAGCGAGAACGCCTTAACTGAATTGTAGGAGTTTTAAATGAAACTAAAGGAGTTGTTGGACCTATGACTTATACGTCCAAGTGTGTCACCGTGGGGTGTGACTATTATTTTCATACGGAATAAGGATGGGTCGTGGATACTTTTCATCAAATACCATCAATTGAACAAGGCAATGATCAAGAACCAATATCCGTTGCCAAGTATTGACGATCTGTTTGATCAGATGAAAGGCGCGGCGGTGTTTTCGAAGATCGAATTAAGATCAGGGTATCACGAGTTATGAATCAAGGAGGAAAACATCCCTAAGACAAGGTTTGGACATTACGAGTTTGTTGTTTTACCATTTGGACTGACGAATGCCCCAGGGGTATTTATGATCTTGATGAATGGGGTGTTCCATGAATACTTGGACAAGTTCGTCGAAGTATTCATTGACAATATTTTAATATATTCTCGGACGATGGAGGAGCATGACGAACACTTGCGACTGGTACTACAGTGTCTACAAGAGAACAAATTGTTAGGGAAGTTGTCGAAATGCTCGATTTATCAATCGAAGATTCATTACTTAGGGCATGTCATCTCTGATGAAGGTATCGTTGTGGATCCAACAAAGGTCGAGGCTATTATGGAATGGCCTACGTCGATGAATGTCCCAAAAGTGCGTAACTTCATGGGTTTAGCAGGATATGATCAACGGTTCGTTGAGGGTTTTTCGAAGATAGCAAATCCGATTACGGAATTGCAGAAGAAAAACAAGAAGTTTGTTTGGACCAAAAAATGCGCGGAAGCGTTTTGGAGGCTCAAGGAGTTGTTGAAGACATCTTCGATACTAAAGGTCCCTGACATGGACAAGGACTTCTTGGTATGCACTTACACATCCAAGGAAGGCTTAGGCTGATTCTTGATGCAAGACACTCGAGTGATCACTTACATATTGAGAAAGTTAAGAAGGCATGAGGAGAACTATGTGAAGCATGATTTGGAGTTTCTATCCATTGTGTATTCCTTGAGAGTTTGGATACACTACCTTATTGGATGAAAATTTGAACTAAAAATGGACCAGTGTGGCTGACAACACATCTTTACACAAAGAGACTTGAACACACGACAAAGGCGTTGGTCGGAATTTCTTAGTGAGTACGATTTAGAGATTACTAATATAAAAGGAATAGTGAACATAGTGGCTGATGCATTGAGTCGAAGACCACACATATTTTCGGTGATGCCTCTTCAAACAAATCTATGTAAAAATATTCTAACTTTACAACATGAGGATGACTGGTACAAAGAGGTCCAGGATTTTATTGGACAAAACACCATGATGGTACCAAAATTTGAGGGATTTACTATGGACAATGACGGATTATTGAGATTTAATAATTGGATTTATGTACCTCCCAATGACGAGTTGAGGAGTTTGATCTTAAATGAGGCTCATAGATCAGTGTACATGGCTCATCTAGGAGTCACGAAGATGAGGGCAGACCTTAAACCCTTATCTTCTGGAAAGGAATTAAGGCAGACATAGTCAACTACGTGGAAAGATCTCTAGAATGTTAGTAGGTGAAGGATGAACATAGACATCCGAAGGGATTACTACAACCACACGCTATTCCAAAATCGGAATGGGAGGTCATTTCGATGCATGTCATTGTTGGATTTCCACTGACGGTAAGAAGACACGACTTGATTTTTGTAGTAGTCGACACTCTGATGAAGAGTGCTCATTTTATTCCTGTGCGTATGGCGTATCAGGCACCTGACATAGCTAGAGTTCTCATCAGCGAGATTATGAGGTTGCATGGCGTTCATAAGAGTATTATATCCGATCGAGGATATGTGTTTACAAGACAATTTTGGACTGGTTTCCAGGAGGCCTTGGGAACCCAACTTAACTTTAGTACTTCGTATCACCCAGAGACAGACAGGCAGACCAAAAAAATGAACAAAATCTTGGAGAATATGTTGCGTATGTACGTGATGGACCAACAGAAGCATTGGGAGGAATTCTTTCCATTGGTAGAAGTTGGATATAACAATAGTTATCAAAGAACCATTAAGATGGTGCCATTCGAGTTTCTTTACGGGCAAACGTGTCGGACACCTTTGAGTTGGGATTGGCTTGAGAATAGGGTCCTGGTGGGACCAGAAGCGATCCAAGAGATGGAAGATCAAATGCAAACAATAAGACAAAGGATCAAGGAAGGGTAGGATTGGCAGAAGAGTTATGTCGATGCACATCGTGTTGACCATAGTTACATAGTTGGCGATCGATTCTTCTTGATGGTGAAACCGCACAAGAGTTCGATCAAGTCTTGAAAGGGTGATAAACTCTCTCCTAGGTTCATGGGACCCTTAGAGATTGTGGAAAGAAAGGGGCACGTGGCCTATCAACTAGCATTTCCTGATTCATTGATGCATATGCACGATGTTTTTCACATATCTGTTTTGAGACATTATGTTAGTGACCCTACAAAAGTTATTGACATGATTTCCTTACAGGTATCGAATGAGGGTGCACTCGCGGCGGATCCAATCTGCATTTTGGACCATCGGAATTGATAGCTACGGCTTTGAACAATAGATCAAGTCAAGGTCCAATGGGACAACTATAGTCCACACTCGGCAACCTGGGAGGATGCATATGATATGCATCAACAATTTCCATTTTTATTTGAGAGATAGACATATAGACATTATGAGATATTTATTTCGGCACTTATATATTGTGAAACTTCGAGATGAAGTTTAAAACAAGAGGAGGTGTATGTAACATCTTGCTCTTGCGCACACCTGATTGGACTTATTCTTTGAGGACACTTGCATGCAAGTGATCCGGTTCATTATATATTGACTAATTTGATTATGATTATGAGATGTTGAGCATCTAATGATGTGTTATCTTGTTATATTTATATCGACAGGTGTTATTGATTGGTTTTCCTGAGTGTGCAGGACTCTTGACGTTAGAGAATGTCGATGACATCGATGGATCTCCTTGGACTCCATATCGAGTCACGGAGTGGACTGTTATGGCTTGAATGTTTTGATATTACATATGTGACATATGACTAGATATTATGATGTTGATTTTTATCGCTGACACGTTTCTTTGGTGGATGCAGGATGACAGTAGCTTGCTAACCAGACTCACATTAGGAGTAAAGGGGTCATGCATGACAACCAGAGACATTGAGGGAGAGGTGTGGTAGTATCCCTGTCGCAACCTACTAGCACTCCCACCGTGGCTCGAACTGTAGTTTAACGATTAACTAGTTCAAGAGATCCACGATGCGATCAGGGCAGACTATGACAGTCGCTAACGATGATTCTAAGGGGCACGCAATAAGGCAGGTTCCTTATTCCTTAGAGGCCCTTAGTCTCCCACAAGGTCACCTGATAGAGTATTGACCCTAGGGGTTTGATGTCTACCAAAATCAGTCAAAAGGCGAGTGGAACCCTTGGAGTATGTAGTGGGTCTTGAAGGGCACATCACGCAAATAAAACAGGAATACAAGCAAGTGGCACCCTTGGAGCAAGTAGTGCGTCTTGAAGGGAATGTCGCGATTTTAACTCTGGTAAGTTAATAAACCTAGTACCTTGAAAACTATGCCTCCCTAGGACCTGTTCGACCTTAAAATGAATGATGATATTAGTAAAGTTTAATAACAAAGTTCCCTTAAGAACTGTCTCCCGGCCTAGTGAATTTTAAACCTAGGTCTAAGTAGAATATGTGAACAAAAAAAAAAGGCTAAATGGACATATAACAAGAAGGGGGTAAAGGAAATTCAAGCATCAATAATTAAAGTAAAATTGTAATGAAGATTTAATTATTAAAAGGGTAAATATTTTTTTTTTTTCTAAACTTGCTAATTCTAAACTTAGTTAAAAACGAGAAATTAAAGAAAAGGGGAAACTTAAATAAAAAGGGGAATGCCTAACTTAGTAGGGAATCTAACCTTTGGAACTTTCTATTTGTGAACTCAGCTAGGATTTAAGTAAGACATAAGTAATTTAAGAATTGTAAGGGAATAGAGGGACACCGAGGAGCGTTTTTAGGAACGCTTTTAGGTGGGTAAGGAAAATAGGAAATTTAATTAATTAATAAATTGATTTTCTGGTGCAACTAAGGGATTGAGTGACATGTGTACGGGGGAGGTTTATCCTAATTAAATTTAACAAAAAGAATCTAATGAGGATTCAGAAAGCAATCACTAAGAAAACTCTATAAAAAGGACGGCAAAGGAGGAGTATGGATCACGTCTGATATGCGTAAGGTTACACTGCCATAATTTTATCTTGACTGAATTTTTCTTGTGAGAGTTTGGATACCCATCTCAGATAACGAGGCAAGCTGGGAGCTAGCATTATCTGGTATTGTGTGTGTGGCCTCTTTGTAGCTCAGGGGGCTCAAGGGGAAGAAGAGTACCCCTAACATTGGTTGGGAGGTACCGGTGAGGTCTCATCGGTTAGCGAGTAGGAGCGAGCAAGAGTTGGATGGAGCGCAAGTGCGGGACAATGACTCCAGGTTCTTCGCCTTCAGCGATGGTACACGTTTGAATTGTATTGTAAATTAGTTCTTTTTTTATGTGCATGGATATCGATTAATATTTATTATATGTTATTCCTTGAATGATAGTTGGTGAATCCAGATGATATTGTTGCTTCTAAAATGTTCATATTGTTTGGCTTCAAATGTTGAGATTGGTTGCTTCAAATATTCAGTTCATAGCTTTAAAAATGTTCAGAGTGTTGCTTCTAAAATGTTCATATTTTTAGGCTTCCAATGTTCAGTTTGAAGAAGGAATTATAGTCATGTATGTTGTGTAAACTTGCTGCCTCCCTGGAGTTTTCCCCACTTCCACCCTGTTACCTTACTCTCTCAATATTATTTCTGCCACTAATCCTAGAATTGATGATTGATGTTCCAGTTCCTTTGTGACCAAGGGAGCGCTCCTTTTTTCAATCGAGTCTTCCAAGGAAACTACCTCTTGTTTCACTATATTTCCAGGTAAGATCCTTATACGTCCGCAAGGGGGAATCTTCAAGCCCAAACAACCCACCCTTTTCTTTTACCTTTCCCATTTACGACTCGCTCGCAAAGCATAACCTTTTCCTGTTGTTGTGCCTACCCAATGAATGAGGAAATGGAATGGTTGGAGCACACAATCGACAGGTTCACATACACCCATGCCAATTGTTCATTCTGTGAAACTAATTCGTTTCAAGGCGTAGTAGCAAGGATTGGATCTGATCTAAAGTAAGAATGATATTTTTTTCATTCTGAGTATTCCACTCTAGGGAAGGAGAAAATGTGGGGCTCATGGATATGGATTTACTTATTTGATTCCGAACTTGAACCAAAAGCCCAATCGATCCAATATCAGATCCCCTAACCGATCATATGATCCTGAGATCACCCATCCAATTCCCGGATCCGACATCTCTCTATCTTGACCGACCAATTCCGGTTGTAAGTAAGAACTTCGCTTCATTTATGCCCTTCATTGATTGGCAATTTTGAGTTTTCTGGATGGATGGCCTCATTAACAAATTGAGAATGACCAGCAAACCAGAGGCAAGAAATAAACATTTTGGAAGGAATAGAGAGACGATATTTCATCTTCATATCTATCTTTAGGGTCTAGGGTGGCAGTGAGTGTTTCCGCAATAAGATCAGGTCAATATCTTAAGGTAGGGAGATCTTCCAATCCATGCAATTCCAAGCGCCAAGCGCTTGGGACATTTGGAATTTAAGACAAAATCTTTTACCCGCAACTTGAATCATTGCCACAACCCGGACAAGCGAATTAATGGGGGTTCATTGTTAGGGAATTCACCAAAATCGCTATTCGATACGATATTTTTGTTGGTGGTGAAACCTCATTGAAATCTAAGTATTAGATAAGTAAATGGGTGAATTCTCTTTCCATAGGTGGAAAACCCATCCCAACTGGATGGTTGTCGCGAAGGGCATAGAAAGAAGGGTGGTAATACTATGTGTATCAAAGATCGATCCCTTCTGTTGCGATATGGTGGTCTCCTTGCTGCACACTGAGCTCGAGTCTTGTGCTTAGTATGGGCGTTTATTTTCCTATTGTGAGCGGCTTCCCTACTGCATGTAAAGCGCTAGAATCGCGCGAAGTTTTGGTGGATGTCTGACTGTCTGCTGGCGCACTCAAATTTAGTCATTACTATGGAAGTGTTTCTGATCTGTTGACAACACGAGTGGGGATTGATCCAACATTCTACCCAAGACTTGGCAGTAGGATTGATTGTTTTGTATATTGTATGATGGTGTGCAATGAATTAATTAATGACTTATTTAATTAATGGCAGAGATTGTGTATTGAACGAATAATGATTGCAGTGGTTATTTGGTGATTATCATAGTTGTAGCGATTTAATGACAGGGATGTATTAAGGATATCGATTGAGTATTGATTGAAATAAATAATCGTAGTGGTTAGAATTGGCAGTTTTAATTAATTTAGAGATTATAATTATGGCAGGGAATTGATTATCATGATTATTCCGTTATAATAGCTTTAATTTCTTTTACAATAGTTTTTTATTTAATGATGAATATGGTGATTACCTCTTATCATAGTTTTAATCGTAGTAACAATAGTTAATCATTTAATTATGATTATTGAGATTATTTTGTTATAATAGTATAATTGCTTCTGCAACAGTTTTAATAGTTTTAATTGCGATTTCTGCATTTTTTATAAAATAATTTAACTTACTTTAGTGCATGTGGTTGGGTTATGCACCAATGTGGCTAAACATAAATAACTTTCCAATAAGAAATTTTTAAACAAATGGCATATTAATCATGTATAATATTTTAAACTACCTTAGCGTGAATGGTATGGGTACACACTGGTGTAACTAAAAATAAATGGTGCAACTAAATATAAATGGTGCATCGACAAGTTTTGAAAAATGGTTGATATTTCGTACAAAATAAGTTAGCCTATATTATTGTTTATGGTAGGGTTACACACTAGTGTGAGTGTTATGAACACACACAAATATGTCATTTTGGTTTATGCACACACAAAAAATGTTAAACCTCCAATTGGTTGGTTGAAGGATTCAAATTAGTTATGCTTGTGCTTGGGTTCCTAGTGCACTTGTCACAATGCGATGACATGATTCCTTAATATTGGATCATTGCACATGTTGGTCGATAAGCGCATATGATAACCTGGGCTTCAACGTTGCTTGTGTGTCTTGGAGGTCCTAACCATTGTAGGGTAGGACGAGTGGGTAGTTGTTTTTATTCTTCGTCTGATTGAAGGTCATATTTTGAAGGTCGCATGAAGTGCTAGTATGCTAGGTCATTATGTGTTTATGTTGCGTGATTTGTGTGCGTGGTGTTCGTCGTCGAGTTGCAATGTTGAGTGTATTGTCGTTATTACCTTACTTTATAAAAAAAATATTATTGGTTATGAGTCGCATGTTGTCGTAATGGAGGGGGTCTTTACACTGGATTGGAATTTGGATACGGGGTTTTTTGATGGAGCCTCACAAGATAAAGGTTTAAATTGTGGGACAGGTGCACTTTTAAAATGTCCAGTGTTGGGTAGCTATAGATTAAAAATGAATTTTCTTAGAGGTACTAATACAAGAGGTGAACTCCTAGCTTTATGGTGTATAGTATTTTTTGCAAGATATAAAAAGGTTACAAGTTTATATCTGGTTGGAGATTCCAAGATTGTTATTGATTGGTTTTCTAATGATGGTAACTTACAGGTGATCTCTTTGCAATCTTGGATGGAAAAAATTAGAAATTTGAGCGGGAGTTTTCTTCAGCTTGAAGCTCAACATATTTACAGAGAATACAACCACGTTGTTGATCGACTTTCAAAGGATGCTTTGAGACTGGAAGAAGATGGTATTTTTTTTGCAAAGGTTACAAAAAGACAAGTAGACATTTTTGAAAGATTAGCAATAAATCATTAGAGTACTGGTGCAGAGAAGATTTTGGGTTGATGTTTATTTTGACATAGAATATTGAAACAAGTTTGTTTTATGGTAGTGTGTATTATGATATGGAATCCAGTGGGTCCTACAGTGATTAGGAGAGAAAAAAAAAATGTATTATGATCAATTCTCTTTTCAGTTTAGTCTATGTAGAAGGACATTTAAGACTTAGACTGTTGTAAAGATCAATGTAAAAGACTTTTTATATTTACTAATATAAGTCATTTTTCTTTTTGAAAAAGATAAGAAAATAGGTTTGAAGTGTACGCGTGATGGGTTCGAATCTTATTTTTTAATTTAATAAGATTAATGATAAGTAACATAATTATTATAATAAGATTAATGATGAGTAACATAATTATTATAATTTTTTACGGAAATTTAATTTTAGAAGTGTAAGTGACTGGAACATATGATATTTAATTTTATATTTATTAAATTATGATGATTTTCTTATATGTAAAAGATGTAATACAATAGATTAGATATGAAGTGAGTTAAAAAAAATTAAAAATGAATAAATATTTTTTAACATCAAATTTTAGTTTAGTTTATTTTTTTTAACTTGGATATTTTAAATTATTTTAAAATAATTTTAAAATTTTTTAAATAATATTTTATAGTTAAATTTTTTATTAATTAAATGTAATTATCACTTTCTAAAAAATTATGATTATTTAAAAATAAAATAAAAGAAAAAAAATCTATTTATTAACATACTTGAACTTACTTCATCTAAATAGTATACACTTTTAAAGATTATTTAGCTTATTTTAACTCACTTCATTTAAATATTATACAATTTTGAAGATTTTAAGTACTTCATTTAAATATGAAGATTATTTAAAAGTTTTAGAATTTTTATATTAAAATTAGTTTGAATGTGAAAATGGGAAAACTAAAATTAAAATAGTTTTTATCTTAAAAAGCACAAAACAATCACAAATTAGTTTTTAAGGTTAACTACTAAAAAATAATCCAACATTATAAATATTTGGGATTGATATCACAAATTAGCTTTCAAAGGTGAAGTGGTAAAACTAACTTGGGATTGATATCATTGAGAAGCTAAGTGAACATGCATGTAAGAGGAAAACACTAAAAGTTGGGTTGGAAGCATTCTTCCTATTTCAAAAAAATGCAAGATAACAAAAGTTTGAATTGAAAATTGTATCATTCCTTATTTGAAATGCTCATAACCCCAATATTATTTTATTGCTATGAAGGATGGGTGTTGATTATATCAACAACCAAGTTGAGTGAGAGAAATTTTTTTTAATAACAAATTGTTTAAGAGTTAAAAACAATATCCTTTATGAGTTACTTTTAATTGAAATATAACTATGTCCAATATAATTTTTAGCACTCGTAAATATAAGTTTGTAGAAATAGATTCATTCCCACTTGAAGCACTTAGAAATATAATATTGTATAAATAGGACAATGAATTGATTTCGGTTAATATCAACTAAGATGAGTCAAAATGAGGAAGAAAACATCGAACTAAAAGTGCATAAAATGGTTTAATGAATAGGATATAAAAGAGAAAATGTACCACTGTAGAGAAAAGTCCTTGACAAGTTATGTACAAGAATGTTATAAAGAGGGAAAATGGGGAAAACACACCAGAAGAAAACAACAATGCTACATAAACAACTTTAATGGACAAGTTAAAATCAAAGCACAAAATTAGTTGAAGCTTAACATACCATGGCATAGAAAACATGCAATAGCATAATTAATAATCAACTCAAACAAGTTAATATGTGAAACAAGTAGATGTGAGCATCTGAATGTGTCACAAGAGGAAGGGTTACAACAAGTATGTGGAAATGGAAAGGTAGCACCTCTTCGGCCTCTCATTCAAATAATGGAATTGTCCCATCATCAGTAATATCACTAACAACCCAGAACCACAAGAGAACTCCCTCGACAATTCGTCTCCTTTATTTAATTCTCCTTCGAGTGTCATAAACTTATCCTCGGTTTACCTTGACCCTCATTCCCTTAAACTTTTGGAAAACTCACCAAAATTCCTGTCCCCGAAGCCCTTGACTTGATCTCCAAACCGGTGGACTCTGAAACCCTTATCCTCAATGAGATTTGTCTCACCTCCACTTTTTTCACCTTTAAGGGAACTTGTTATGAATAAACTAAAGGTACTACCATGGGATCATCCTTATCTCTCGTGGTTGCTAACATTTTTATGGAACATTTTGAAACTACATCCCTTAATGACTTCCACCTTAAACCAAAGTGTTGGTATATATTTGTTGATGACACCTATGTGATTTGGCCTCATTTCCATTCTTCTCTTATCTCTTTTTTTAACTATCTCAATAGAATTTCCCCACATGTCCAATTTACCATGTAAATTCAAAAAGACAACCCTCTCCCCTTCTTGGATGTTCTTATCTCTCGACTCCTAAAGTATCTCTCACCCACCAAGTTTACAGGAAGAAGACTCATACAGATAGATACCTTCATGCTCAATCCCATCACCATCCCACTCAAAAATATGTTGTTCTTAAAACCTTGGTTTCTTGAGCCATTCAAATCTCAACTCCCCGATTCCTCGAAAAAGAACGAGCCCACCTAACTAAATCCCTGATGTCCAATGGATATTCCCTCTTTCAAATCAACAAATCCTTTTGGTCAGCTCAGAATCCCCATACGAAAAAATTTAGCATCTATTTCCCAACCCCTAGCTCAAGTTTCTCTTCCTTATATTAAGGGCACTACTGACCACATCTCTAAAATCCTAGCTAAAATGAATATTAAGACTGTCTTAAAACCCTACAAAACCCTCAAACAACTTTTAGAACTACCAAGGATAAATCTAATCTGATGCTCACCCCAAGAGTTTACCAAATTCCCTGCTCCTATGGAAAATCTTATATTGGTCAAACGGGTCAATCCTTCAAAGCTCGTCTCAAAGAACATATAGCTAACACCTCCCATAATAGAATCTCAAAGTCAGCTATTGTTGAACACTCCTTCAATTCCAAACATCTAATTTGTTTCGATCATACCAAAATCTTGTCTTCTGAGCCCTTTCACTCATCTCGCATTATTCGAGAAGCCTTGGAAATTGAGAAACATCTCAATAACTTTAATCGCGATGACGACTACAAACTCAGTAAATCTTGGAAACCTATTTTTCATCGCCTAGGTCATCAAACCTAATCTGGTGTCAATTTCACTAGTATCCCTCCTGAGTCCCGAGTCCCTTAACCCTTGACGCTTTTTAATAAATCTATATTCTAACTTCCCTTGGTTCTTTAACTTTTTAATTATAAACATCAAACATCTTTCGGGCTAAAATATTTTATCAACTTCTCTTCTAAACCTTTTTGTTAAATCCTATTTCATACTCTGGTATTTTAACTAATAATTTTTTATAACAATATCATTTTGGGATTTGTACCTAATAATTTATTCAATAATTCCAAGTCATCTCAACAACAATTGACTATTTTATTTATATTTTTCATTTACCTCTTCTCAATGGCTAATTCATTTATTTAATATTTTACCTCTTCTCAACAATCCTATCTCAAATCCCTTTTTAAAAGCTAGATATCAACGATCCTTTCTAACATCATTATGGGTTGAGATTTCACTCAACAATCCTATCTCAAATCCCTTTTTAAAAACTAGATATTAGCGCTCCTTTCTAACATCATTATGGGTAAAGCGTTCACTCAAAACTAGAACGTTTAAAGTATAGTCAACATGACAATTAACTCTAATACAAAAGAAACGGAATTAAATCCAAAATAACATACCAAATCCATAGTATAAGATATATTTAATTCTGCATATTTAAAAATGACAGTAAATGGTATCAGAGCTAGCCACTCATTTTCAACCCGGGTATGATAACAACCTTATCTCTTTGTTATATGTTTGAAATATACTTTGTTTGTAAAACACCATCAAAATTCGTATCAAAAGTCTCAGAGCTTTGAAAGAAAAGGTTTCCACTTTTGCGACTTTCTGAGATCTGTATCAAAAGTGTCGGGCCTTTGAAAGACAAGGTTTCCACTTTTGCGACTCTCTTAGTTCTAGCTAATCATTGCCTGAGCAGTCGGCCAGGAGCCTATTCAAAATTCTCTCAAAGAACTAGAATTAAACGCCCTGCTTTTCTGTGCAGTGATAGTTATTACTCTTATTTCCTATGGATCTCTCCATGTCCTTTAAAGAAGTTAGAGATGTTGAATGTAGTACTTCTGGAAATAGTCTCATCTCTATGTTTTCTAGCAACCATACAGAATGCTTAAACAAAGTCGATATTGAATTTGTTGAGTCACAACCCCAAGCTTCATGGAAACTACCATCCATCTCTCCCAACCAAGTGTACAATGATCTAAGTATGTTTCATCTCCGCACTATCTCACGTGTTTTTGTTAAAGAATCCATCAGTCGTATCCAACAAAATAATGATGTAACTCAAACTATTTCTTTACTCAAAGTTAAAGAAATCCAAGCCGAAGCTAAGAGACACAAAACAAACTATCTCCATTTTGAATGTATTCGTGTCAACTTAAATGCATTAGTACATAAAGGAATATATGCACATGCCCTTTGTACTGTCAGAGATATGACCCACAACAAATTTACTGATTCCCTGATTGGTGGAATTATGGCTCCCTTATCCAATGGTCTTGTGTATTTTGATTGCTTTCCAAACTTCTTAGTTTACACTTTTGATGAAAACCTTGAAGATATTCTCAAACTCCAAATTCAGACTATTGGCTTTGATATGCGCATCACTCATACCAATATCTCTATCCATTCTCGTGGTTGCTTCCGACACACCAATACTTTATACCCCGTCGTGGTGAATACTCCTAGCCAACATTCTCAGTCCAGTACACTTATTCTTACTGACCCTCTAAACCAAAAAATGGAACACCAACTCTTCAAATGGGAAAATATTTCTTTCCCCTCTCATTGGGTTATTGATATTCTTCATACACGGCTGCAACATTCCATTACCTCTGCACATATACATGAATCTCATTCCTCTATTGTAATCTCCTTTCCGCCTTCTATTCAGATCCTGAGATCTAAACAGGATGCACCCTCTCAACCATCTACATCTTTGTGCTTACATCCCTCCCTCCAACCTCTATCTTCCTCACTGGGACGAGTACCCTACTCTATCCAATGCCTAGACTATCACAAATTGGTAACTCTTTCAAGCCTATCTACAACCACAGAAGATAACCAAATCCAATTTGAACATCATTTCCATAATCCAAGAACAAACTTTCCTCCTTCCAGTTCTACAACAAAAGATCCTTGTCCACACCCCCAATGCTCTAAAATTCCTTTTCCCCATGAAAATCACATGCTAATGATAACCTCTTCCCCTCCCAATAAAAAAATTTCCCCTTTCTGATTTACTAATTATATTCCAAAAGATTTAAGAGGACCAACAATACCAGAAATAAACAAATTTCTTACCTTAATGAAAGGTTGCAGAAAACAACATGTGAAAGAATATTGGATAAAGAACATGCTAAATTGGGATCTCTTTACCCATCCCGATGTTGAACAATTCTCAAGGACTACCCCAGATAATGAAAAGGTAGCATTATCAATGGCATGGAAAAATTATATGGATAAGAAAGATATATGGATTTACTTTTATGAATGGAAAACACAACAAGCATTTCTTGCTACATTTTGCAAGCAACAAATGGAAAACAATCATCTTTCTGTTCTTCCCAAAAATCCTATCCTTTCCCCCCTGGTTTCCTTCCCAATACAAACTATATCCATCTCTGATCTAGGCAAGGAAATTAGTAGGATAAAAACTAAAATAAAAAAGGTTGTGATATAGGAATATGATCAACAAATCTTGTCTATTGAACACCAAAAATTCCATTTTCTTCTAGATATCATGATCAAAGGAAAAAAAATCGGCTTAAAACCTTGCTAGATACCAGTTCCAATCTCAACCTTTTGAATAAATAAATCATTCATGTTCAATTCTGGAAAAAGACCCACCAAAGTGATATTGGACTAGGAAACCAACCTACTCAATTCCTCTATGAAATACCTAAAGCAAATCTATGTTTCCAACACCATTTCCTATCCCTGAAATTCCTTTTAACAGAAATTCTAGTTGCTTGCATCCTTGGTACCCCCTTCTTTGTTGTTGTTGAACCACATGGCTCCACCAGAATACCTATTAAATCTCTCGGATATTTCATCAGTATTCCCTCTCCAACCAAAACTTCAAAAATCTCCATCCAACTCCCTTTTGTATCTATACCCACGATATCATCTCATATTCACACAGTCCATAATAAGGTACTAAAAATAGAAGAATTAAAGGGAAAAAGGACTGAACTCAGAATCAAAGAACAAATTTCCCAAATCCATATACAACAACAGATTCTTGAGATCCAGAGAGAATTTGAAGCAAAGGTTTGCTCAGAAAATCCCATTGCCTTTTCGCACCATAAAAGGCATGAAGTAGAACTTCCTTACAAAGACTCATATGAAGGAACATCATGCAAAATCATAGCTATCCCTATGAATGCAGAATACCAAAATATTTTCTCTGATGAAATACAAGGCATACTCCACAAAGGACTCATCAGAGAATCCATTAGTCCATGGAATTGTTATGGATTCTATGTAAATAAACATTTTGAGAAAGTAAGAGGAATCCCTAGGCTGGTCATCAACTACAAACCCTTGACTATGGTTTTAGCTGATGATACATATCCTATCCCCAACAAATCCAGTTTGGTGACTAGAATTGCTGGAGAAAAAATCTTCTCTAAGTTTGATCTGAAATCGGGATTTTGGCAAGTAGCCATAAAGGAAGAAGATAAGTTTAAAACCTCTTTAAGTGTTCCAGCAGGACATTATGAATGGAATGTTATGCCTTTTGGGTTAAAGAATGCTCCTTCAAAATTTCAGAGAGTCATGTATGATGCCCTAAAACAATATTTTGACTGGTTAATTGGTTATATTGATGACATCCTAGTATTCTCTTCCTCTGTTGAACAACACTTCAAGCATATCAGAAGGTTCTTGCAGATTATTCAAAATTATGGATTAGTGTTCTCAAAAAAGAAACTTGAGTTATTCAAAACAAAGATAAAGTATCTTGGCCATATAATCAACAATGGTGAGTTAGTCCTCCAACACCATGTTGTTGAATTTGCTGATAAATTTCCAGATAAAATCTTGGATAAACTCCAACTCCAAATATTCTTTGGAAGCCTCAATTATATCAGCCATTTATACAAAGATTGTGCACAAGATAGAAATTTTCTTAATGATAGGTTGAAAAAGGAAGTCAGTCCCTGGACAGAGGCACATACCCAAACTGTCAAGAAAATCAAAGAAAACAAAAACATTGCCACTCCTACATATATCTGATGATGACCTTTACAAGATTGTTAAAACAAATGCTAGCAATCTTGGATGGGGGGTTGTTCTTAAATAATATAGACCTCACAAAGGTAAACAAACTAAATAAATAGTCCAGTTTGTCTCTGGCCTCTTGCAGGCTAGCAAAAAAAATTATTTTGCATTAGATAAAGAAATAAAGGTTGCTCGGAATGCTATCCACAAGTTTGAAATTTTTATTATCAACAATTTGTTTTTATTAAGAATCGATGTTGCATATATGAAACGAGTCTTGAACAAAGAAGTTAAAAAGTCCATTGATGTTAAGTTTGCAAGATGGCAGGCTTTATTTAGCAATTTTGATTTTGATATAGAAAATATTCAAGGCACATCCAATAGCATTCCATATTTTTTTAAGACGAGAACATTTGCAACCCCATACCATGGTTATTTCTGCCCGATGGAAAAATGAAGTTGAATTTTTAGTAACTATTCCAGATCTACTCAGTTGGGAACAATACAAAGAAGAATGGAGGCCACATTGGGAATTAAGGAGCAAACAAATTATAAATCCGACAAGTTGATATTGTCCACAAAGAATGGTTCATGAAATACATACAAGACCAACTTCAAATGTTATGCTCCCTATCATCACCAAAGCCACACAAAAGGCATATGAAGCCCAAGATGCTTTAAGCCATATCTTCCGTGATATTGATCTTATTTGGGAAATCCACAATGATAGAGGATTACATCAACGATATTTTTTTCTACATAGACCAAGGTTATTACTTCATTGGCCTGAAAGAAATCCCAATATCTACTTCCCAGACAGTGATTATAATTATTCCCATTACAAAGACTTATGGTGGGATTTCCTGCAGAAGGAAAATCACTTAAAACTAGTTAAGTTTGGAAATGTAAACACTACTAATGTTGGGAGACCTCCAACTTGGCTAGCATAATGGTGGGAATCATGTGGTGTAAACAAGAGCGCGCTTGATCCAGATTTGATCTCTTCCATGAGTACTCTCCCACTTCACAGGGTACAAAATCTCTATCAATATGGACCAAATGATGGAGAAATATTGTGGAGCTTCATCCTAAACCACTTTCAATGGGTCAATAAAACCAAAACTACTATTAAAATGATCAACAAGCAACCTGTAATAGTATGCAAACGTTATACTAAGATGTGGAATACATTAACATATGAAGATAACTTTCATACACATATTGAAAATGACTAATCAATTCCATTCTCTATCATGTCTCTATTATATTATGTTTGAAATATAATATGTTTGTAAAACACCATCGAAAGTTGTATCAAAAGTCTCGGGCCTTTGAAAGACAAGGTTTCCACTTTTGCGAATTTCTGAGAGTCGTATCAAAAGTCTCGGGCCTTTGAAAGACAAGGTTTCCACTTTTGCGACTCTCTTAGTTCTAGCTATTCATTGCCTGAGCAGTCGGCCAAGAGCCTATTAGAAATTCTCTCAGAGAACTACAATTAAACACCCTACTTTTCTGTGCAATGATAGTTATTACTATCTTGTTAAATTATGGATCGCTCTATATATTTCAAAGAAGAAAGAGATGATGAATGTAGTACTTCCAGTCACATATGGTGGAATGATTATTTAAATTGCAATTACTCTGATGATATAACTTGTCTCACGATTCATCACATGCCTTCCATAGAGACATTGGATCCTAGACTACAAGATGTCTATAAAGGAATGAGGCCACCTGACACTCCCAAGTATGGCCTAGGATATATATAACAATGTGATCAAGTTATCCCAGAGTGTAGGTTCAATAATCCTTTACCCTCATCTATCCAACGACCTACAATCACAGAAATTCATAAATTTCACTCTATAATGATGGGATGTCCAAAGGCTACTATTGAAGAAGCATGGATCAAGAAAATGCTTAATTGGGATCTTTCTACTCACCATGAGTCTAAAGAATTTAATCTCGCTATCCCGAAAGAAGAAAAAACCCGTCTCTCTAAAGAATGGCATACATTTATTTCTGAAAATAATTTATGGATCTATTTCTATGTGTGGAGACAAAAATCACAAAATCCTACAGTACAGATGCTTGAAGCAGGAAAAGAAAGTTCTTCCCGACATGAATGGAATAATCTTGAAGGGAAACCATTCGAATCAACATCCACCTTCTCGCCTTTCAAAGGCATTATCCTTGAATATGGAACCAAGCAAGACAGAGCTATACCTCTAATGTTGGCAAACGAAGCTGCCCAATTATCTAGTCTAGAAAGAAGGTACAATCTGTATCTGAACAAGTAAATTGGACTAATACAACGTTAAGAGGAATGGAAACACACACTTTTGTGACAAATGAATATGCTAGAAAAGGACAAATTAGAGATATACAAGTATCTAAAAACACAATAGTCCAGTCCATGAATTAGTTAAACAACAAAGTGAAAGACATTACTGACTATGTCGAAAATACCCAAGAAATAGTAAGGCAGAAAACAAAAGATTCTGCTAAAAATCATGAAGAATTAATGGACAGACTAGGAGAGGCCTTTTCAACAATAGGAAAAACTCTCTCAAAAATACAAGAAAAGGATACCCATCCTGACAGGCCAATTCCTTAGTCCTTTATCCTTCCCCACTCCCCCATATCTATCATCTCTCATGTATATATCCCAGAAGAAAAGACAATTGAGAAAAAATTCCCAACTCATTCCCAATGAAAATACCGAGCCATCCTCCTCCACCAATCCAAACTTATCCCTAGTTTCTATACAAAGCCATCCTATGACCACATCCCCCACCATACCAATAGACCTTTTGCACCTGATCTCCTTGGCAAAGGAAAACTACCTAATACCCAAACATTTGGTGAAGACTGGTTCCTTTAATGAAACATTGATGGATTATCAGTCAGCCAAATTCGCCAACTACTGGATATGATGTATGTTTCCTATAGGATTATGTGCATGAAGGGAAAAAATAAAATAGAAGCATGCAAATCTTTAATCCAATGCTTCACGGGAACTTTAAGCAAATGGTGGGAAATTATCTCTTCTCCCATAATGATAGCCAAAATGGAAGCAGAGCACCTGAAAGATGAACATGGAGACATAATCTATCACCTTAATGTGACTCCACAAAGCAACATGATAGGAGACCTTACCACACTAATCCTATAACATTGGTGTGGAACAAAAGAAGAATTAGCTGACAAACATGAACTAATCTTGATGAACATCAAATGCAGAAAAATGTTTGAGTATGAAGACTTCCAAAGAGATTGGACTCAAAGGATTTATGAGGTAAAATATAGTCAAAATCTCTTATGGAAACAAGTCTACCTTGCATCCATCCCCAGTAAATTTGTAGAATACCTAAAAAATGCAAGAGGTATTCAAATAACCCTATGATATGTATACTTGGGGTGAAATTTACTCACTTATAACCAAATCTTTGATAAAGCTATGTACATATATGAAAGTACATAAGTCTATCCAAAAGATATTTCATCTTCCTGATACCAAATCCATCTATGAAATATGGATTGTATCTCATTGATCCTGCTAAATGAAGGAAAAGGATAAATAAGTACGATCATGGCAAAAGGACGCCAAGAGATAAATGGAAGTCAACCAAGAAACCTACCCACTATTATAGTCCCGAGGATATAAAACTCAAAACACAATCTGCCCAATCAAGACAAAGAGTCCAATGCTGGCTATGCGGAAAACCTGGACATATTGCAAGCTCTTGCCTAGAAGGCAAAGAATCCAGAAATTCCAAGGGAAAGATATATGCACATAAGGCCTACGAAGCCCAACAAAAGGCCAAAGTTGACACAGAGAAACAAATAGTGCATAGAAATCAATGCAACAGATGTGGAGCAAATGACCATAATACAAATCAATGCCCTAATCATCCTTTTGTTGAAAGAGAAGAAGTAAATCTTCTCCATGAAGGATGTTTCTCAGAGTCATTAGAAGCTTCCGAATTTGAATTTACTTAATCCAATGAAGAAATCTACATGGCTCATCATTGTCATTGTAATGATCCTAACTATTGTCTATGTGAAAGTTCTTCTGATTCAGATTCAACACCAGACTCTCCCAAGTACAGAGAAAAGGTAAAATTATGTATGTGGCAAGACACAAGTGACCAGAATGCTCAAATGTTGGCACAAATCAAATCCTTACCAGAAGGAGAAATGAAAAGAGCTCTGCTAGAATCATTTTTGCAAACAATGGCCTCAGAACAAAAACAAAAAGTTCTAGGGACTTCCTCTTCTACAGGTATAAAGCCTCTGTTTTTGGATGCCTCTTATGAAAGAAATACCAAGTCTTTTATCAAACATAATAAGGAAATGAAGCTTCAACACCCTTCTGTTACTGATTTAGCTAAGGGAGTTTTTTTATCTAAATAAAGAAGTTGCAGAACTCAGGCTCAAGCTAAATAAATATGAAGAAACTTATGAATACTCATATAAAGTGGATTCTTGGGCACGCCAAGAAATAAAACTCTGAAAGAACAAGTGGCATCATTTCCCCCTCCACTAGAAGATGTGACGAAAGAAAAAGAAACTAATTTGGATACTTCCAGACATGATTCTAACCATTTACAAGGGTTAGATGCTATGAGAATTTTGACCACACAATACCAGAAATACCATGTTGAGATCATTATAGAAATTGAAGGAGAAATATTTTTTTCTTTATGCATTGTTAGATACTGGTTTTGACATGAATCTACTCAATCAAAATATGATCCCCTGTAAATAATGGCTCCCTATCAAGTATTTTGTTGTTGGTTTGGGGAATGTTTCTACCAATATTAGTTTTGAGATTCCTAAAGAATTAATATGGTTTCAACAATGCTCCTTTGGTATTAAATTCCTCCTTGTCGATCTCCCTGTATATTGTGTCCTAGGAACTCCTTTCCTTGCAACAGTTGAGCCATATGGGTCGGCAAGAACATCCTCAGGACTTCCATCCTATTTTCTCACTATCCCTAGTGTTATAAGTAATGGACCTCCCATCAAAAGAATACTTCCATTCATTTCAAAACCTCAGAAAAATATTGTCTTTTGTCCTACCACAAGTCTTATCATCATAGAAACTTGGAATGATATGGAAAATAGGCCAACAACAGAATATATTGATGATAATATTGAATGGACTGAATATCACCAAAATTGGGCTCCACACTGGGAATTATGGTGGTCTGAAGGTATTGATTTCAGGCTTACATGATTCTCTTCCAATACTAGCATACATGTAATCCCACCTCAACATATTATAGGAAGAATGCACCAAGCACCAACTCTTGCAGCCAGAGAATAATTGATAGAAATGGGAGATATAAAAAGGTTACGCTCTACATTTAGAAGATGTTATTGTCAAAATCTACAACAATGGAAGACTACACCAGATCATTCTTGTTTTACAAAGGCTTACTCCATTGGAGAATGAAGCTTGAAGTATTTGTCTTAGTTTTCTTCTTTTGTCGATGCTTTCTTCTGCAATCTCAGCTTGAACCTAGAGACCCCCTAGGTGAACCCAAGAAAATCCCATCTTGAACCTTCGAACAACCCAACACCTTACTACCCTTAGTGGCCACCTACCTAGCATGACTTACCACAATTCTCTTTAGGACCTAAGCAAACTTCCGGTAATCTTCTCAGTGAACTTTCGGGCACCAGTCTCCAGTGAACTTCTGACAATCGCTTCAATAGGGAAATAGAGAAAGCATAATACAAAGACAAGAAAATAGAAAATTTTCATAGATAAACATGCGAAAGTTGATTTGTATTATATGATCCAAAACGGCATGGGTTTACAGACTTGAATTCGAGCATAGATTTCTCTCTCTCAATACCTTAAACATAGACTGATACACTAAGACTTAATGCTTCTGCCACTTTTGATCAGTCAGGATTTTTCGAATGACTATGGTTGTGTTTTATTCGCATGCATTAATTGACCATTGGGAAAACTTAACGAAAGAACGAGAAAATAAAATGAATTATACAGCCATAGACATATATGAAAATATGAAATGCAATGAAAAGAAGCAAACCATAATACACAGGTTGATAACGGAGTTCGACACAACTTTGCCTACGTCTCCGGGCCTTTTCTCTGTGGGGGAGGCTTCTTTATTCCTTTTCGAAAACTCAATGGTACATCATTACAATGTCGAATGGATTCCAAACTGATCTAGTCATGTTTGCCCAGATCTCTAGAACCATGCACAATGAATGACACCTGAAACGGATGTCTGGAGCTCTCAGAAATCGTCCGACAACATCTCCTCCTCAATGGTCTCCCTGCCTCAAACTGGCTTTGTCTTGGCTTTGCCTCAGCATCTCTGCTCTGAATTGCTCTCAAAAGATGTCCCCATGGCCTAAAAATGGCCTTGGTTAAATAGTTGAGAAGTTGGTTTTCCATATCCAACTTCCTCCACTAATTTAGGCTCTAAAAATGCCCAATAACTCCCAAAAATGAGTTAATTACATTAAAAATGAGTTTAATTACATTAAAAACTCAAAAGTGGTTGGAAAAACCCACTTTATAACCATAAATTGGTTAAAT
>ML796211.1:163296-182645 GCA_009831015.1 Picea engelmannii
CGCTGTGAGAAGCTCTTCTTCTCAATCCAATTAATGGATTCTCTGCAACAAGCTCGCCTTCACCACGCTGTAGCTTTTCCCTGGTTAACATGCAAAACTCAAATCCAAACGTCAACTAGCTCTGATACCACTTGATCCGTCAGAATTTTTCGAATGACTATGGTTGAGTTTTATTCTCATGCATTAATTGACCATTGGGAAAACTTAACGAAAGAACGAGAAAATAAAATGAATTATACAGCCATAGACATATATGCAAATCTGAAATGAAATGAAAAGAAGCAAACCATAATACACAGGTTGATAACGGAGTTCGGCACAACTTTGCCTACGTCTCCGGGCCTTTTCTCTGTGGGGGAGGCTTCTTTATTCCTTTTCGAAAACTCAATGGTACATCATTACAATGCCGAATGGCTTCCAAACTGATCCAGTCATGTTCGCCCAGATTTCTAGAACCATGCACAATGAACGAAACCTGAAACGGATGTCCGGAGCTCTCAAAAATCGTCCGACAGCATCTCCTCCTCAACGGTCTCCCTGCCTCAAACTGGCTTTGTCTTGGCTTTGCCTCAGCATATCTGCTCTGAATTGCTCTCAAAAGTTGTCCCCATGGCCTCAAAATGGTCTTGGTTAAATAGTTTAGAAGTTGGTTGTCCATCTCCAACTTCCTCCACTAATTTAGGCTCTAAAAATGCCCAATAACTCCCAAAAATGAGTTAATTACATTAAAAATGAGTTTAATTACATTAAAAACTCAAAAGTGGTTGGAAAAACCCACTTTATAACCATAAATTGGTTAAATTCGGGCTTATCCCCTTAGTCTTGGGCGCGCGCTCCTTTGGAAAGGTTATATGGACTCCATATGGCCAAGCGCTTAGCCCAAAGGGCTAAGCGTTGGCCCCTCTCCTCCTCTATGCGCATAACCATACAATATAATTAATATTGTGGGTTTTAATAACATAAATTAATTTGGGCGCAATGGTTATAGGAATAAAGTGAAGGCGCTTAGGCTTAGTGATTGGTCATGGGTTCAAAACCCAGGGACCCCAAAACTTTTTTTGAAACATACCACATTGACTGATGACTGGGTGCCACGTGGCACTTTCCCATTCGACGAACAAATGCCACTTGTCAATCATTGACTGGTCCAGTTGCCTACCACATGTCTACCCTGTCAGCAAACCTGCCCAATCACCATCATCCAGAGAGTTCCACGTCATCTACTGCACAGTCAACATGCTGATGTCAGTGTTGACTTTTTGACCAGTTGACCTTTGACTTTTTACCTGTTTGGGCTTCCGATCAGAACGCGATAACTTTCGCATACGGAGCCCGTTTGACAAAGTAAATATACCGCCGGAATCAAGAAGACGAGGCGGAGGCAATGGAATTGGTTTCATTGAATTCTGAGCACTTTCATTTTTGAGCATTTTTCAAGCCCTATCAGGCTTCTGGATCCGATTTCGGATCAACTTTAGGTTCATGTTGGTCAAGCCAGAATCATGCAGGCTTATCAAAGAAATCTAAGACATAAATACTCAAAGCTCAAAGAGAGGGAGCTTAGGAAGACTCGGACTGACCAACTCAGACCCCTACTAGTGAACCTCCCTTCTCCTTTTATACAAAATTTCGGAGAAAAGGAATCATTTTCTTGAAAAGACTTCAAACTGTTCCTCAGGAATCAAATCTACTTTTAATATTTATTGCATACTTGGAGGAGAGAACATGTAAGAGCCAACTAACCAAGATTATAATCAACTTTCCACATATTTAGAAGTACCTTGGAAATGCGGGTCAAACCATGCCAAAAGTCAGAGAAGTGCTCTGAGTTTCCAATATTCCTTTTGACAGATGCATGAAAAGAGTTTGTACAAAGTGGAGTTCATATCATGAACCCATGGAAATCGACTGGCTCCACTGTCAACCAGTAAGACTTGAAAATGGATAGGTTCCACTAATAACTTTTATTCAACAGGTTGATCATGAAAATGGTTGAATCGGTACGGATCCCAATGTTGTGTGAAAACTTCTCGATACATATTTGGATCTTCATTGTTGTTTTCTTCTTGTCGGAGAACATATTTAATTCAGAAGACCCAAGGATGCCTTTCATTTCTAAACATGTCCATGAATCTTGTATTGGATATTTGGCTAAGACGATGGACATTATTTGATAGATTCATTCGCTGAATGAATTGCCAAGTTTGTATGACATCTGGATGGATTGCACTTGGATTTAAACCAAACTTTCGCCACCAAGATTCAAGCCATTCTGGTTCAGGATTTGTGTTGTTCTTGAAATTGCTTGAAAATTTTATCATACAATAGTAATATTTATACCTGTCGCTCCATAAACATATGTGGTCCCACATAGCTTTGTATTGGTGATAATTGATTTGAAAAAGCCTTTGGGAAGGATCATGTTGTGGCCAAGACTGAAGAGATATCGTTCGATTGATAACAAAATAAGAATGATCTGGTGTAGTCTACCATTGTTGTAGATTTTGACAATACCATTTTCTAAATGCAGAGCGTAACCTTGTTATATCTCCCATTTATATCAGTTTTTATCTGGTTGCAAGAGTTGGTGCTTCGTGCATTCTTCCTATAAGATGTTGAGGTGGGATTACAAGTATGCTAGTATTGTAAGAGAATTATGTTTCATTCTTCCTATCATCAATATATTATGTTGTTGGCCTATTTTACATATCATTCCAAGTTTCTATGATGATAAGAGTTGTGGTAGGAAAGAAGACAATATTTTTCCGAGGTTTTGAAATGAAGGGAAGTATTCTTTTGATGGGAGGGCAATTACTTATAACACTAGGGATAGTGAGAAAATAGGCTGGAAGTCCTGAGGATATTCTTGCCGACCCATGTGGCTCAACTGCTACAAGTAAAGGAGTTCCTAGGACACAATCTACAGGGAGATCAACAAGGAGGAATTTCATACCAAGGGAGCATTGTTCAAAGCATATTAATTCTTTAGGAATCTCAAAACTAATATCGATAGAAACATTCCCCAAACCAATAGCAGAATACTTGATAGGGAGCCATTATTTACAGGGAATCGGATTTTGATTGAGTAGATTCATGTCAGAACCAGTATCTAACAATGCATTAAGAAAAAAAAATTCTCCTTCAATTTCTATAATGATCTCAACATGGTATTTCTGGTATTGTATGGTCAAAATTCTCAGAGCATATAACCCTTGTAAATGGTTAGAATCATGTCTAGCAGTATCCAAATTAGTTTCTTGTTATTTCGGCACATCTTCTAGTGGAGGGAGAAATGATGCCACTTGTTCTTTCATATTTTTTATTTCTTGGCGTGCCCAAGAATCCACTTTATATGAGTCTTCAGAAGTTTCTTCATATTGATTTATCTTGATCTTGAGTTCTACAACTTATTTCTTTAGATAAAAAACTTCCTTAGCTAAATCAGTAAGAGAAGGGTGTTGAATCTTTGTTTCCTTATTATGTCTGATAAAAGACTTGGTATTTCTTTCAAAAGAGGCATCCAAAAACAGAGGATTTATACCTATAGAAGAGGAAGTCCCTGGAACTTTATGTTTTTTTTATGAGCCCATTGTTTTCAAAAATGATTCTAGTAGAGCTCTTTTCATTTCTCCTTCTGGTAAGGATTTGATTTGTGCCAAGATTTGAGCGTCCTGGTCACTTGTGTCTTTCCACATACATACTTTTACCTTTTCTCTGTACTTGGGAGAGTTTGGTGTTGAATCTGAATTAGAAGGACTTTCACATAGACAATAGTTAGGATCATTACAATGGCAATGATGAGCCATGTAGATTTCTTCATTGGATGAATTAAATTCAAATTCGGAAGTTTCTGATGACTCTGAGCAACATCCTTCATGGATAATATGTATTTCTTCTCTTTTAACAAAAGGATGATAAGGGCATTGATTTGTATTATGGTCATTTCCTCCACATATGTTTCATTGGGTTCTATGCACTATTTGTTTCTCTATATCAACTTTGGCCTTTTGTTGGACTTCGTAGGCCTTCTGTGCAGATATCTTTCCCTTGGAATTTTTGGATTCTTTGCCTTCTGGGCAAGAGCTTGCAATATGTCCAGGTTTTCCGCATAGCCAACATTGGACTCTTTGTATTGATTGGGCATATTGTATTTTGAGTTTTATATCCTCGGGACTATAATAGTGGGTATATTTCTTGGTTGACTTCCATTTATCTCTTGGCGTCCTTTTTCCATGCTGGTACTTATTTATCCTTTTCCTTCATTTAGCAGGATCAATGAGATACAATCCATATTTTTCATAGATGGATTTTCTATCAGGAAGATGAGACAACTTTTGTATAGACTTATGTACTTTCATATATGTACATAGCTTTATCAAATCTTTGGTTATAAGTGAGTAAATTTCACCCTAAGTATACATCTCATAGGGTAATTTGAATACCTCTTGCATTATTAGGTACTCTACAAATTTAGTGGGGATGGTTGCAAGGTAGACTTGTTTCCATAAGATATTTTGACTATATTTTACCTCATAAATCCTTTGAGTCCAATCTCTGTGGAAGTCTTCATACTCAGACATTTTTCTGCATTTGATGTTCATCAAGATTAATTCATGTTTGTCAGCTAATTCTTCTTTTGTTCCACACCAGTGTTATAGGATTAGTGTGGTAAGGGATCCTATCATGTTGCTTTGCGGAGTCCCATTAAGGTGGTAGACTATGTCTCCTTGTTCATCTTTCAGGTGCTCTGCTTCCATTTTGGCTATCATTATGGGAGAAGAGATAATTTCCCACCATTTGCTTAAAGTTCCCATGAAGCATTGGATTAGATATTTGCATGCTTCTATTTCATTTTTTCCCTTAATACAAATAATCCTATAGGAAACATACATCCTATCCAGTAGTTGGTGAATTTGGCCGACTGATAATCCATCAATGTTCCATTCAAGGAACCAGTCTTCACCAAATGTTTGCGTATCAGGTAGTTTTCCTTTGCCAAGGAGATCAGCTGAAGAAGTTCTATTGGTATGGTGGGGGATGTGGTCATAGGATTATCATTGTATAGACACTAGGGATAAGTTTGGATTGGTGGAGGAGGATGGCTCAGTATTTTCGTTGGGAAAATGAGTTGGGAATTTTTTATGAATTGTCTTTTTTTCTGGGATATATACAGGAGAGATGATAGATATGGGGGAGTGGGGAAGGATAAAGGACTGAGGAATTGGCCTATAAAGATGGGTATCCTTTTCTTGTATTTTTGAGAGAGTTTTCCTATTGCTGAAAATGCCTCTCCTAGTCCTTCCATTAGATCTTCGTGATTTTTAGCAGAATCTTCTATTTTTTTCCTTACTATTTCTTGGGTTTTTTCAACATAGCCAGTAATGTCTGTCACTTTATTTTTTAAATGATTCATGAACTAGACTATTGTGTTTGTAGATACTTGTAGATCTCTGATTTGTCCTTTTCTAGCATAGTCATTTGTCACAAAAGTGTGTGTGGCCATTCCTCTTAATGTTGTATTACTCCAATTTACTTGTTCAAATATAGTTTGTACCTTTCTTTCTAGACTAGATAATTGGGCAGATTCGTCTGCCAACATTAGAGGTATAGATCTGGATTGCTTGGTTCCATATTCAAGGATAATGCCTTTGAAAGGCGGGAAGGTGGATGTTTATTCAACTGGTTTCCCTTCAAGATTCTTTAATTCATGTCAGGAAGAACTTTCTTTTCCTGCTTCAAGCATATGTACTACAGGATTTTGTGATTTTTGTCTCCACACATAGAAAGAGATCCATAGATTATTTTCAGAAATAAATGTCTGCCATTCTTGAGACAGACGGGTTTTTTCTTCTTTAGGGATAGAGAGATTAAATTATTTAGACTCGGGGTGAGTAAAAATATCCCAATTAAGCATTTTCTTGATCCATGCTTTTTCAATAGTAGCCTTTGGACATCCCATCATTATAGAGTGAAATTTACGAATTTTGTAGGTCGTTGGATAGATGAGGGTAAAGGATTATTGAACCTACACTCTGGGATAACTTGATCACATTGTTCTATATATCCTAGGCCATACTTGGGAGTGTCAGGTGGCCTCATTCCTTTATAGACATCTTGTAGTCTAGGAACCAATGTCTCTATGGAAGGCATGTGATGAATCATGAGACAAGTTATATCATCAGAGTAATTGCAATTTAAAGAATCATTTCACCATATGTGACTGGAAGTACTACATTCAACATCTCTTGATTCTTTGAAAGATATAGAGCGATCCATAATTTAACAAGATAGTAATAACTATCACTGCACAGAAAAGAAGGGTGTTTAATTCTAGTTCTCTGAGAGAATTTCGAATAGGCTCATGGCCGACTGCTCAGGCAATGACTAGCTAGAACTAAAAGAGTTGCAAAAGTGGAAACCTTGTCTTTCAAAGGACTGAGACTTTTGATACGACTCTCAGAAAGTCGCAAAAGTGGAAACCTTGTCTTTCAAAGGCCCGAGACTTTTGATACGACTTTCAATGGTGTTTTACAAATAGATTATATTTCAAACATATAACAAAGAGATAAGTCTGTTATCATACCCAGGTTGAAAATGAGTGGTTGGCTCTGATACCAAATAATAAATACGCCATAGCTTACAGATCACAAACACACTGCAATAAATACGCCATACCTGGATACACAAACCTCACACAGAATCAAAATAAAATCCACAAATAAAAATCATAGAATGTTTCAATTAAACGTAGAAGACTACAATTGAGTATGGCAATTGACTGGTGACAGACCTGAAGGCAGTCAGTAACTACTTGTAATAGTTGATTGGTGATAGACCTGGAGGAAGTTGGTAACTATATATTCTATTCCATTCCTTCTTCCTTTTCCATTGTTCATGTTTAGTTCCTACTTCCTTTTTCAGGCGACCAATATCTGGCACGTTGCAACATTCAATGTTACGCAACAGGCTGGACATTTCTCTGATTAGCTAACGACAGATTTCAATAAAAAAATATGAAAGGGATGTGGTAGCGGAACCACCACCAACCATGTCTAAGGGTCATATTCATAAATTCCAACTGTCAGAAGCTTAGACTTTCCTCGTAGGGTTGGATTTTCTTCCTCTTTTCTCGAATTTTTGCTCTGAAAAGAAGACTAGACTACATAATTCTTAAGGGAGGAAATATCTCCTTGATTACTTGAATTTTTATGGATGCTTTGTATTCAATTGATTAAAATGATTTCAATGATTATCTAATGGTGAAATAAGAATGAAGTGAAATTGGTGGAAAATGTTTGGTTTTTCCGACTAAACTTTCTATGAAATGAAATGACTATTTTTTCCTTGAAATCTTGAAGAAATTGTTAGATTTGTAGATTTGAGTGATCATTTTTGTATAATCAGAGTACACTGAATCCATTTCTACATTCAAAAATCGATTTTGAATTAAATAAAAAAAAAAGTGATTCATGTAAATTTATATCGTCAGATTCCGGTGAAAAAATACATTTCGTAGAACAACTAGACAATGCCTTTGGTTTGTGCTACATTTTGACTCGGTAGATGAGACTTTGAGAAATAAATAGGTGTGTACAACTTGGTTGAGCAAGATGCTTTAGATAGGAAAACAATAATGTTTGGAGAGGTGAAGAAAGGAAAAGAGTTAGATTTTCAATCCACTTTGTGTTGACATTAAAGAGTAACTTTGCACAACTTGCACTCATAAGTGATATTTTTTCTCCATAGTCCTTATTTTCATCAACCAAACCTTTCTTTTGATGCAAAATTTCCTCCTCACCTTAATTTTTTTTTTGGTAAGGGGAAGAGTTTCTATTCATAAAATGATAATATATGCATGCATATAGTTATGGAAGCCATTAGATGTTCTTCAAAAAATAACATATATATTGTTGGCCTATCCAAAGAGAAACCAGACCAACTATAAAAAATGATAGTACTTTCATACCAAGTCTGATACTACATGTCTAACCAGTCTACACCAACATCCTCAAAACTACAAATCAAATAGAGAAAGGTTAGTAAACCCATACTAAAAAAACTCAGAACTAGGAAATATCCTTCACTCATCAAGCATATGAACCTAGGGAGCCCCACTGGGTTGAGCACCAGTAGAGGGCAATGAATTCTACGGGGCCTTGGAGCTTGAAGGAGCATCCTTTCCCTTGAAAACCTGAAATACCACATCTGTGCTTCTTCACGAGCCATGAAACCATAGTTATCAACAAACTAGACTGATGCTCAAAAGCTTCCATCCGATGTTGCAGATTCCTAATTTCTTGCTCTTGAGGCATATTACTCTGTGCTACCATTGATTTCACATGCCAATATAACTCCACCGTTCGATAGAATTTTGTGTCTATATTTTTGGTGCAATCCAAGTCAGGGACAATGTCCCCAACCTATTCCTCCACAACCTCATTCTCATTATGGAAACGCCTAGCTCTCACCTCGGCTTCCAAGGCTTGCATGGATTCCTTATCAGTCGGTTCGACCCATGACTAGTTATTCATGGCCACCTCCTCCACAACTAGGACAAACCAAGTCTTCCTCTCTAGAGAAGACTCCCCTTTTCATTTTTTGGGTGCCATGGAACCTCGAACAAAGCCCCACAAAGAACTCTTGCAATGACAACATTGAATCACCTAAACCCACTACAAAATCTATTACTCTCAAACTTGTTGAACAAATCCAAGAGCCACAAAATGAAAACCATCTCCATATGAGATTCTATATTAGGCCTTTTCTCATTAACATGCATAACATATACCAGGCCGAGGCCATCCAATTCATTTGTTTGCATTAATTCCTTCATCATGAAATTTTGTTTCCTGAATTGATACATTGTACCTTCCCTCAATTGTCATTGATCGTCAATCATCATGCTCCATAATTTCTTTGCCCTCCCATTCAACATCATGATGCACCTAGGTCTCTTGGCTAGAAGAGGGGATGGGAGGTGGTGTTGTAGATAAGACAAATCGTGTGTGGGCATCATGTCCCATCGACCAACCAACTATTGTTTTATCTCGGTTGGTGTCGCCATATGACACCTGATATGGGTGCACTCTAATATTTCTAAATTGAATGAAATTGTTCAAAATGTTCTAGCCCAAGGTGAAAATCCAAGATCACAATTTAATCCTCCTCATTCACCTGTGAAAAACAATGGATAGCATCCAAAGTTGCCTCCCTCACCTCCCAGAAAACATGGTTGGGGTGATGATTATAACTCAAATTTTAATGCCAATATTGCTCACTTTCACCAAAAAATTAAATAGCTCTTCCCTTTTTTCATGATGTAAATGCTTAGATTGTGAATGATGATGTTTCTAAAGTTGTTTTTAATGTTATTGTGTATTCCCTTTCTATTGATTTAGTTGTTTTTATTGTTGTTAATAATGTTTCTCTTAATATTAATGGACTCCTAAAACTAAACTTGATATCAACATGAACAAGGTTGTCCAAAATGTTGTTGATGATATCATGCATCCTCATGACCACCCTATTAATCTTGTTGTAAAACATAAGACCATTTTTATTTCTAAATTTTCCAATAATATCCTTTTTTATTTGCCTTAGAAGCCAAAATTTTGAAGTATTCATGATCCTATGTTGGATGAGATTCTTTTCGTTTTGGTGACATATTTGTTCGACAACACAGGAATTCCAAGAGAGGATGAACACCTTCAGTAATCACTGACACAACTAGATCAAAGATCAACACAAAGATATTTTTATGTAGTAAAACCCCTACGAGGAAACATCCATGGCCCTAGGCAACGTGACCACCACTTGGAACAATTTATTAATGTAAAAGAAAAATATTACAGTGATATTTCACAAGAGAGTTTCTTACAATCGATCATCAACAAATGACCCTCCATACTCTTTAAAGAGAGATCATGGACCAATCAGGTGTTAAGCCATGGATCAATGTAGTCGTTAAGATCAAGGAGAATATGAACCCTCGTATCACTCTATGTCGGGAGCATATCATGACCATTGAATTTCCTAACTACAAATGCATACTAATGCATACTAAAGAAACACACTAAGAAACACACTTTTACCTAACAACACATTAGACCAAGTAGATCTTAACTAACTCCTAAGTGTCTAAATATCTTAACATCCCCCCTTAAGAACAACTTGGAATAGGATTGAATGATTTAAAATAGTCACACAATAGGAGAAGGAAGAAGGCATTAGAGCCTATTCCCCCTTAATAAAAACTTTATGAACGCCTAACATAGATCGAAGTTTTGAAAACTTCACTTTTGTAAGAAACTTTGTGAAAATGTTTGCAACTTGATCTTCTGTATGGAAAAAGAGCACTTCAATAACTTGATCATGAATGATATTTCTAATGAAATACATGTGTATATCGATGTGTTTGTTGTGCTTATGTTGAACTCGGTATTTGGCGAGCTTGATGACACTCTGATTATTACACCAAAGGTTGGTCGGATGCTACTACTGGAATCCAAACTCTGAAAGGATCTGTTGAAGCCACAAGGCTTCCTAAATTGCATTTATCGTTGCTCGATACTCTGATTTTGCTGAAGAAAATACAATAGCCTATTGTTTCTTATAGGATCAAGTGACGAGTCCTAAACCAAGGTTGAAAACATAACCTACAGTAGACTTCAGATCATCAGGGTCGTCGAACCAATCTGAATCAATAAAGACAACCAATAAAGGAGTCCCCCATGAAATGTTATGTATCCCAAACTGAACTATACCTCGAACATGCTGAAGTATCCTTTTAGATTATTTCCAATTGATTTCATGGGGTGTTTGTATATACCGAGAAACAAGAACAAAAACAAGGAAAGATCGGGACGTGTAGGATTCAAGTATAAGAGGCTACCAACTAACTGACGGTACAAAGTTGAATCAACTTTGGGAGAAATATAGGTGGCAGCAAGCTTGACTCTAGACTAGAAGGGAAAAGGATATGGTTTACAATATTCCATGTGAAAGTGATGAAGAAGATCACAAGAATACATAGACTGGGAAAGAAAAATTCCTTCCGCAAAACTTGGAGGCCAAGGAAATAGTGCAAAAATCCTAAGTCTGTCATTTCAAATTCTTTCTTAAGATTGGTTTTCACATGGTTTAAAAGTTATGAGTCACTACCAATAAGGATAAGGTCATCAACATAAAGGAAAAGGATTATGATATGACTTCCTACTTTCTTGGTATAGACATTAGGATCAGACTGGCATCTAGAAAATACAATGTCAATAAGAAAGTTTTCCATTTTGGCATACCACGATTGGGGAGATTGCTTAAGACCATAAAGATATTTATTAAGGAAACAAACAAGGTTAGAGTCATTCTGGACATAGCGAGGAGGTTGTTCCATGTATAGCTCTTCTTTCAAATCCTCTTGCAAGAAGGTGGATTTAACATCCATTTGATGGACCCCCCATTTATGTGAGGTAGCAAGGGAAAGAAAGGGATGTGGAAACGACACCGCCACCAGCCGTGTCTGGTTAGCTAAAGACATATTTCAATAAAAAATATGAAAGGGACGTGGAAATGACACCACCACCAGTCATGTCTGAGGGTCATATTCATAAATGCCAACTGTAAGAAGCCGAGACTTTACTCGTAGTGTTGGCTTTTCTTCTTCTTTTCTCGAATTCTTGCTATGAAAAGAAGACCAGACTACATAATTCTTAAGAGAGGAAATATCTCATTGATTACTTGAATTTTTATGGATGCCTTGTATTCAATTGATTAAAACGATTTCAACGATTGACTAATGGTGAAATAAGAATGAAGTGAAATTGGTGGAAAATGTTTGATTGGGTCGTAGGATAAACCTTCTATGAAATGATGATTTTTTCCTTGAAATCCTGGAGAAATTTTTAGATTCATATAGATTCATAGATTTGAATGATTATTTTTGTATAATCAGAGTGCCGCAAAGGTTTTTCAGCACATTGAATCCATTTTCGCATTCAGAAATCATTTTTGAACAAAAAAAAAGTGATTCGTGTAAATTTATATCGTCAGATTACTGTGAAAAAATCCATTTCATAGAACAACTAGACAACGCCTTTGGTTTGTGCTACATTTTGACTTGGTAGATGAGATTTTGAGCAAGAGGCTTTAGACGGGAAAGAAATAATGTTTGGAAAGGTGAAGGAAGGAAAATAGTTAGCTTTTCAATCCACTTTGTGTTGACATTAAAGAGTAACTTTGCACAACTTGCACTCATCAGTGATATTTTTTTCCATAGTCCTGATTTACATCAACCAAACCTTGCTTTTGATACGAAATTTCCTCCTCACTTTAATTTGTTTTTTGGTAAGTAAGAGGAAGAATTTCTATTCATAAAATGATAATATATACATGCATATAGTTATGGAAACCATTAAATGTTCTTCAAAAAATAACCTATATATCGTTGGCCCATCCAAAGAAAAACCAAACCAACTATAAAATATGTTAGTACTATCATACCAAGTATGATACTACATGTCTAACCAATCTACACCAACATCCTCAAAACTACAAATCAAATAGATAAAGGCTAGTAAACCCAGACTAAAAAACTCAGAACTAAGAAATATTCATCACTCGTCAAGCACATGAACCAAGGGAGCCCCATTGGGTTGAGCACCAATAGAGGGTGACGACTTCTGCGGGGCCTTGGAGCTTGAAGGAGCATTATTTCCCTTGAAAACCTGAAATACCCCTCCCTGCTTCTTCACAAGCCATCAAACAATAATTATCAACAAACTAGAATGATGCTCCAAAGCTTCCATCTGATGTTGAAGATTCCTAATTTCTTGCTCCTGAGGAATATTACTTTGTGCTACCATTGTTGTCACATGAAAATATAACTCCATTGCTCGATAGAATTTTGTGTCTATATTTTTGGTGCAGTCCAAGTCAGGGACAATGTCCCCAACCTATTCCTCAGCAACTTCATTATCATTCTGGGAATTCCTAGCTCTCACCTCAGCTTCCAAGGCCTGCATGGATTCCTTATCGGTCGATTCGACCCCTGACTAGTTATTCATAGCCACCTCCTCTGCAGCTAGGACGACCCAAGTCTTCTTCTCCGGAGCAGACTCCCCTTTGCATTTTTGGGGCATCATGGAACCTCGAACAAAGCCCCACAGGGAACCCTTGCAATGACAACATTGAATTGCCTAAACCCACTACAAAAATCTATTAGTCTCAGACTTGATGAACAAATCCAAGAGACACAAAATGAAAACCATCTCCATATGAGATTATATCTTAGGCCTTTTCTCATTACATGCATAACATCTACCAGGAGGATGTCATCCAATTCATTTGTTTCCTTTAATTCCTTCATCACATTGAAATTTTTTTCCTGAATTGATACATCGTACCTTCCATCAATCGTCATTGATCGTTGATCATCATGCTCCAGAATTTCTTCGCCCTCCCATTCAAAATCATGATGCACCTAGGTCTCTTGGCTAGAATATGGGATGGGAGGTGGTGTTGTAGACATTATAACCCACATGTGGGCATCATGTCCCATCACCCCACCAAATATCATTTTATCTCGGTTGATGTGGCCATATGGCACCCGATACGGGTGCACTCTACTATTTCTGAATTGAATAAAATTGTTCAAAATGTTCTATCCCAGGGTGAAAATCCAAGCTCACAATTTAATCCTCCTCCTTTGCATGTGAAAAAAAATGGATAGCGTCCAAAGTTGCCTCCCTCACCTCCCAGAAAACATGGTTGGGGTGATGATTATAAATCAAATTTTGATGCCAATATTTCTCCACCTTCACCAAAAAAATAAATAGTTCTTCCCCTTTTTCATGATGTAAATGCTTATATTGTGAATGATGATGTTTCTAAAGTTGTTTTTAATGTTGTTGTGTATTTCCTTTCTATTGATTTAGTTGTTTTATTGTTGTTAATAATGTTTCTCTTAATATTAATGGACTCCTAAAACTCAACTGGATATCGACATGAACAAGGTTGTCCAAAATGTTGTTGATGATATCATGCATCCTCATGAACACCCTATTAATCTTGTTGTAAAACATAAGACCATTTTTATTTCTAAATTTTCCAATAATATCCTTGTTGCTTTGCCTTAGAAGCCAAAATTTTGAAGTATTCATGATCTTAGGTGGGATGAGATTCTTTTCTTTTTGGAGACATATTTGTTCGACAACATAGGTATTACAAGAGAGGATGAACACCTTCAGTAGCCACTCACACAACCAGATCAAATATCAAAACACTGATATTTTGACGTAGTAAAACCCCTACGGGGAAACATCCATGGCCCTAGCCAACATGGCCACTTGAAGAAATTTATTAATACAAACTAAAAAAGATTACAGAGATATTTCACAAGAGAGTTTCTTACAATCGATCATAAACAAATGACCTTCCATACTCTTTAAATAGAGATCATGGACCAATCAGGTGTTAAGTCATGGATCAATGTAGTCATTAAGATCAAGGAGAATATGAACCATCGTATCACTCTATGTCGGGAACATATCATGACCTTTGGATTTCCTGACTACAAATGCATACTAATGCATACTAAAGAAACACACTAAGAAACACACTTTGACCTAACAACACATTAGACCAAGTAGATCTTAACTAACTCCTAAGTGTCTAAATATCCTAACATCCCCCCTTAAGAACAACTTGGGATAGGATTGAATGATTTAAAATAGTGACACAATAGGATAAGGAATAAGGCATTAGAGCCTATCCCCCCTTAATGAAAACTTTTTGAACGCTTAACATAGATCGAAGTTTTGAAAACTTCGCTTCTGTAAGAGACTTTGTGAAAATGTTTTCAACTTGATCTTGTGTAGGGAAAACGAGCACTTCAATAACTCAATCATGAATGAAATTTTTGATGAAATACATGTGTAGATCGATGTGTTTTTTATGATGATGTTGAACTCAGTCTTTGGCGAGCTTGATGGAACTCTAATTGTCGCACCAAAGGTTGGTCGGATGCTGCTACTGAAATCCAAACTCTGAAAGGATATGTCGAAGCCACAAGGCTTCTTGAATTACATTTACAACTGCTTTATTCTCTGCTTCTATTGAAGAAAATTCAATAGCCTATTTTTTCTTACAGGACCAAGTGACAGGTCCTAAACCAAGGATGAAAACATAACATGCAGTAGACTTCAAATCATCAAGTTCGTCGACCCAATTTGAATCGGTGAATCCAACCAATAAAGGAGTCTCCCCTGAACTATAATGTATCCTGAACTGAATTATACCTCGAACATATTGAAGTATCCTTTTAGCTTTTTTCCAATGGATTTCATGGGGTGTTTTCATATACCAGGAAACAAGAACAAAAACAAAGGAAAGATCAGGACGTGTATGAGTCAAGTACAAGAGCCTATCAACTAACTGACGATACAAAGTGGCATCAACTTCAGGAGAAGTATAGGTGGCAGAAAGCTTGACTCCATACTAGAAGGGAGAAGGAGTTGGTTTACAATATTACATGTGGAAGCGATGAAGAAGATCACAAGCATACATAGACTCGGAAATAAAAATTCCTTCCTTGGTTTGCAAAACTTGGAGGCCAAGGAAATAGTGCAAAAAGTCTAAGTCTGTCATTTCAAAATTCTTCTTAGGGTTGGTTTTCACATGGTTTAAAAGTTTTGATTCACTACCATTAAGGATAAGGTCATCAACATAAAGGACAAGGATTATAATATGACTTCCTAATTTCTTGGTATAGACATTAGGATCAGAATGGCATCTAGAAAATCTGGTGTCAATAAGAAAGTTGTCCATTTTGGCATGCCAATATTGGGGAGCTTGCTTAAGACCATAAAGATATTTCTTAAGGAAACAAACAAGGTTAGAGTCATTTTGGACATAGAGATGAGGTTGTTCCATGTAGATTTCGTCTTGCAAATCCCCATGTAAGAAGGAGGATTTAACATCCATATGATGGAACCCCATTTATGTGAGGCAACAAGGGAAAGAACAAGGCGGATGGAATTCATTTTGGAGAAAGAGGAAAAGGTTTCATTGTTGTCAATTCCTTCAACTTGGTAAAATCCTTTGGAAACTAATCGAGCCTTTTGTCTTTCAACACTTCCATCTAATGCATACTTAGTTCTGTAGACCCATTTGCATCTTACAAATTTTCTTCCTTTTGGAAGAGGTACACAATCTCAAGTATCGTTTTCCATTAAAGAATGATACTCTTCATTCATTGGTGTATCCCAATATGGATGATCTTAATCTTCCACAAATGTCTTTGGATCATGAGTCTCTGAAACTTGAGCCAAAAGAGAAGAGGCCCCATAGAACCGTGAATGTGTTGTTGGGTATGTGTTATATTCTTTGCATGTGTGTGTGTGTGGGCGCGTTAGATACGACAACTGCGGTTTTTGCTATTTTTAGCGGATTTTGCTATTTTTAGCGGATTTGTATATTAATCTCGGATTAAGGGATTAGGGTTTTGGTATCTATGGAATACCTAAAAACATTGTATATATTGTATGGCGAATGGTGAAATTCGAGATAATGAAAATAAGAAAGGTTTTCCCGGTTGAGGGTTTCTAGTATAAAATCTTTGTGTACTCAGTGTATGAGCCATTGATTAATTTCTGTATTGCTTAAGAATTTATATGCATTGCTTTAATTTGTAGGTTTAAAACTTACATGTGTCTGACGTTGATATGAAGGAACACCAAAAATATCACTAGTTGTTTCTCATGTTAAACGAACCCATCTAGGAAGTGGTGGTGTCAGTTTTGGTTCAAGTTCAATGGACTCATATGGAGGAAGGTGAGTAGGCAGAGGTGGATTTTCATCCTCACTGTCATCATATGAAGAAGAAACCATAATAAGAACAGAGGTTGAAGAAGGCACAATCGCCGAATTAGGCTCGCAAGCCAATAAATTTTTATCAAATTTAATATCTCTTCTTATAATAATTTCATTACAATGTGGTTGAACAAGTCTGTAACCTTTGACATCTTCAAAATATCCAACAAAAATACACTTCTCACTTTTAGGATGCAATGCTTTCCTTTTCACATCATGAATGTGAGCCCATGCTATATTTCCACATACATGGAAGTGAATTACATCTAGTTTGATTTTAGTCCATGCTTCTTCCAATGTTATATTTTTAAGAGCCTTTGTGGGAGTGTGATTTACTATGTAATTTTCAAAGTTGATGGCTCCCCCCCAATACTTTAGAATTAATCCCTTAGATTGGATCACACAATTAACCATTTATTTTGATGTACAACTCTTTCTCTCAAAAACATCATTTTTTTGTGGTCTATATAGAACAGTGTGTTTCATTTGGATGCCCTGTGTAGTGGAGTAACTTGTAAAATTATTGTTCACATATTTGTTCATTAAGGTTGGTTGTCATTGATGTCAACCCTTGAAGAAAGCCTCGTAGCACAAAGGTTGGGTAATGGACCTAAAATTGTTTGATGTAAAGATGACTCGTTATTGTCTTGTCATGGTTGATAATAAGTAGAAATGGATGAACTCCAAAGTGGTAGCCTTATGATGAAATCCCTCATAGGAAGACTCTTTGCGGATTGAGTTATCCTAGAAGTATGGTTAGAGAACCCATGATTATTTGTGGAATAATGAGATGAAGGTCAGTAAATTTTTCAGTGAAACTATCCTATATGGATAGTTCTTGTCATGCCATTTCCAGTGGCATGTGGAATGTCACATAACTCCTCACGGTTAGAGAGTTATGGCCATGAGAAGTTGGAGAACCCAGGTTTGGGTAATGTACCCAAGTTTGTTTGATGGATAATGGTATGAGTTTTGATATATTTCTAGGTAATACTATTCTATATGGATGGTACATGTCATTCCATTTCTGGTGGTATGTGGAACATCACATAACTCCTCACGGTTTGAGAGGTATGGCCTTACGAAGTTGGAGGACCCTCTTATGTCATCTAGAAGCCCCAAAAGGTCAAAGTAGTCAAAGTGGTTTAAGAGATTTTAGAAGGTAAATAATAAAGTGAAGTGATGAGTTTAATATAATTCAAAATGAATACAAAATAAATTATTTAAATAATAAATTTAATGGAGAAATTAGAAGTGGGTTAACCCTAAAATAAGGAAAGTGGGCAAAGTGACCTAGAAGATGTTTTTAAGGAAGCTACTTGGAGAGTATAAATAAGAGGCACGAATCTCTCATTTAAGACACACTTGAGCATATTGAATACCTATAGGTGTCTGAGGTAACCAAAGTATATCTAAGTCGAATTTTTGAGGGAAGGTGAAGAAAAGAAGGCTAGAATTCAAGGAAGGATGAATTATTTTCATGATGCTTTCTAAGGTATGTTATTTACAGGTAATCTCACCATTTTCACAATAAATTTTTTTCTAGAATGATTCAGACCATGAAATTTCTATGCCATTGAAGAAACATATCCAAGTATCTATGGTAAGAAATTCAACTGGTTCATTGTATTTTTGGAGTTACACTCCGTGGAAAATAGGGTTTCTGGTTAGTCCTGAAACTAGTCAAAAACAGGTGTTTCGGGTAAAAACGTCATAACTTCTTCATAACAAATACAAATTCAGTAAGAACAAATGTGTTGGTTAGAGTACAGTTTTTAGTATGTTATGTAATAGTTTCATATCTATTCAACAAATATTCCATGCGGGGAACTCTCTACAAGGTTGCTCTCTAGAATAAGCTAGAATTCAGCAAGGTATGTCATTTTTTTTTATAACTAATTTTCTAAGAGGTTCCAAGTAGTGACACCTGGAGGAATTGCATAAAAAAAATTGAATAACATTGTGTATAAGTTTCAGATATTTATTCATTACAGTTACAAAGTTGTGATTATTTCAAGTTAGGGTTGTTGACTAATCCAAAAGTAGTCATGTGAGACTAAAGAAAAGTTTGATGTAAATGTTAGTTTCTTGTTGTTTAAAGTTAAGGACGGTTTACATGTATGTGATCATATACACCAGGTCTATTAAAAAGTTATAAATCATATTTGGATGATGAAAACGATGAGGACTTTTGGTTGAGGTACAAGTTGGGTACATGGTTGAGACAAATAGTTGATGAGTTGGCACATACATGAGGTGTATAGTTGATGATGTTGGTACATATTGATGAGTCATAGTTGATGAGTAGTTGAAACATGATTGGTACATACTTGGTACATGGTTGGTTGCACTTTTTTATGGTACATGTTGATTACAGATTGTTTGGTACAGGTTGGTGCATGCTTGATGCATGGTTTTGGTTTATTGGTACAAGTTTACAACGGTATATCTCATAGTGATAGTGTGATAGTGGTTCCATCATTCTA
>ML796212.1:0-12987 GCA_009831015.1 Picea engelmannii
GTATAGGAGGTATAAGAATTTTAAAATTGGAGATCAAATGATGGTGCACTTGAGAAAGGGGTGTTATCCCAAAGGAACATACGTCAAGTTGAACATGAAAAGATCAAACCATACAAGATCCAAAGGAAATTTGAAGACAACGCATGTCAAGTGGAGTTTTTAGAGGAGTATCACATATCACCCATATTCAATGTTACAAACCAGTATTTATCTCAAAGGATGAAGTGGAAGAAAGCGTTGAGGTAGATTGGAGGAAGCAGATGTCAAAGAAGAAAACAAAAGAGATAGAGTGAGTTCTAGAAGAGAAAACATTTTGGATGTCGAGTACAAGCTTCATTTAGTGAAGTGGAAATGGAAGCCCATGAAGTAGGCCATATAGCCCAACTCTAATGATTGTTTTACAATTTCCCTCTTTAGCCAACAGGGTGGATTGAATTTTTTCATATCCAAGGCTCTTATATTATTTATGCCCTTCATTATTGACCCAAACCATCTCCAACCAATAAAGGGATCAAACCAAATTAAAAGGAAGGCCATTTGCATATATGCAAAGGGCAACAAATTGATCAATCTCCCTCTCGGCCCTGAATATTGAGAGGTTTTTCAAGATGAGCCGAATTGATCCTCTTGCAACCATCAAAATTTTCCCCTGCATTTGGACACTTTGATATAGAGCGAATTCCTTTTGGATGCCCTTAAAAGTGAAAGGAAGAGAGCCCGGACTTGGCAGTGATCTGTCTACAACATCATAGTCTTTGATAAAACCAACAACCTTTCTGCACTCAAACCTATTTTGCCTAGCCCAAGACACACTATAACTCTTGTATTTGTAATCAAACAAAGATGAGATTTGATCATGGGGTATGCCCAATATATTCTTTGTTGTGTTCCTGACAAAGCCATTTATAGGCTACCCCAAAAATCTTCCCCCTCACAACATCTTTCCGCAATGGAGATTTTGGATCAACATGGCTTTGTTTTCCATTTTTTCCAATGGTTGGGCTAGCAAATAGCAGTTGAATCCATCATAGTAGCTCTTACAGAAAGGAAATTTGAATCAAAAATCGAAGATCTTTGCTCTCCAAATCAGAAAATTTAATGAGTAATCTTTACATCTCCACTCAGCTCAATAGATAGTCCAAACCTCCTAACTCAAAAGATAATAATAATAAAAGAAAACAATTGTCCACTATGCTCACCATGTAGATGCTAAGTTCAGGAAATAATAGAAAAAAATTAAGACTTCAATGTGCTCTATCCAAGAAAAAACCATCAACAAAGAACAAACTCCTCCCTTAATATGACAAATCCTCCATCGATGTCAAAAACCTCTTTCACTATGAAAACCATTGGGTGACAATGAAAATCGTCTTCTCACCAACAAATCATCTTGTTGGTGCTAGATTTAATTTTAAAGAGTATAAAAGGAGAGGAACTCTGTGTTTTTTTAAAGAAACGAATATAGTTAGTCAAACATTTTGCGGCTTTACCCATATAAAGGAGAGTAACAATTCCAGCTAAGCCAAATGAGTTCAACAAAATGAGAGGATCCCCCTACTCTTACGAGGCAGAGGGACTTCCATTAGGTGGTATTTTTTTTCCCATTGGCATTTCTTCCTTTCCTAAAGGTACATAATAAATTAAAACAAATTGACCACAAAACAAATCACTAAAGCAATACTTAATAGAACAGATTTCTATGTCGATATTGAGTCATGTAGGCTAGAGTTGTCAAAGGGTGTTTGGACTCTTTCTTTTTTATGACTTCTGTCCAGTCCTCTTGTTGTTCGTGGAGGGGTGTTACAGGCTCCTGTAGCTCTCCTTCCTCTAGTTCTTCCTTGATTCCTTCTTCCAGTGAGACTATCAAGATGTTGTCATCTTTCTCTTCTTCTTACATTGTCACTCACATCGCCCTCTTCCTTCCGAGTTGAGATGGAAGGAGGGGGAAGGTTTGCACAACAAGGAGAGGGGTTGGGGGGAGATTCTTGGCGGTGCTTTCTACAGAGATCATTGGTTCGGCACTTCCTCTGGCTAGCTAAGAGGAGCTTCATGCGAGAGGAGGGTTAGTTGGGGCATTATGTCTTCCTCTTTTCCTTGGGGCGTAACCAAAGGTGCTTCTTCAAGAGCTTCAAGAGGGGGTTTATAGCCTATTCTCCTTCTTCCTTGGTCAGGGTTAGATCCTTGTTAATGAGGTGATGCTCCTCCACAACCCCATCCTACCAAGTTAGCTTCTTGGAGGGTCTTTTGGATCAACCCTCTTTTCAAGCCTTTGCACTCTATGTTTTATTCATGACTTTGGGTTTCATTTTCACCTTTTCTTTCCTTTTGTTTGTCCATGCTCTTATGAATCCAACACATGAAAACATCTTTGACAGTGCTAAAATGAATCCATAAGGATCCATATTGTACAAATTTTGAATGTTGATACAAGACAAATCCACCCCAAGGGAGTGGGGGGCACGAGACTAGCATCATAGAGGTATCTTAGGCGGAGCACCAAAACAGCATCATAGAGGTATCATGATTCATTTTTTGGGTTTAAGTGTCAAACATGAAGTTTATTATTAGAATATCGAGTCTCTTTATATCCAATCAATCCTATAATCCCCAGAACACCTACTGGAGGCCTTATCGGCGTAAGTTTCTTATTAGGCTATTGAGACTCTCTATATCCAATCGATCCTATAATCCCCAAAACACCTACTAGAGGCCTTATTAGTAATTTGTTTACTAAGACAATACATAGACCAGCTTGAAAGGATGTGAGTGATAATTCATCTAATTTCTTTGATTCTTAAGCACTCCAAGAGATGCTAAGGTATTTTCCTTGGAGTGGAGAAGGTAGCCCCATGCCTACATATGATATCCTTAAGAATTGAGCCTTGTCTCTTAAGAAGTTTGTTTGAAAGATTTTGGGCTATGTTCCAGGAAATGCCTAGTTGGGCCTCGTTCTACTACCCAAAACACAAGAATGTTAGTTTTTTGTAGCTCTGAGGTACTTTTGCATTGGTGGTGCCAAGCATGCGGAAGTGATGAGAAAATGTCACTCTTAAGTGACTTTATAAAGTGCAGTTAGGGTCTTTTAATATTTAATGGGTAAAAGCGACTTTATGAAGTTTGGGTCACTTAAGTGATTTAAGTGAACTTAACGGAAGATTAAGTCACGACCGTTGATCTCAAGAGGGCAAGATCTAATCTTGACCATCTATCTCTTTGGAGATCTAGGGTTAGTGTAGTTGCTCATTAATGAGTGAATAAAGGTAGCATTTGAAGGAGATGGGGTGCACTTTTCAAGGAGAGATTGAGAGGAATGTGAAGAGACACACTTTCCAATAGAGTTTGAGCTGAAAGGAAAGAGAGGAGCAACAAGGAGGATTGGTACGCATCTCAAGGAGAAGAACTCGGCATTTAATACAGTCTGTACAGCTGCTACATGAAGGTCGTACAGCATTTATTGTTGGCTTGGCCGTAGAGCAAGAGTAAGAGCATAGAAATCAAGGCAAGTTTTGGCACGACTTTCTAGGTGTTTTTTTATTGCTGGAAAATCCGTACAGCAGGGTATTGTACCGTACAGCAGATCTGGGCACAGAAATCGAGGTAGTAATGTTGGTTTTTCTATTGTACCAATCTATATAGGCACAGAAAACGAGATAGCAAAGCTTGGCACAAAAATCGAGGTGGTGTTGGGCGGATTTGTGAGATAAGTACAGCCATATTTAATGATGAAAAGATTGTTGTTGTAAACTCAGATATATTTCCTGCGAGCTCAATAAAATAATCTCTCCTTGACTGCTTTTCCCTTCGGGGTTTTTCCAGGGGCATTGCCCAGAAATTTTTGTGTCAAATGTGTGAATGAATGTTGTCTATTGTTCATTTATTTTCGTTGCTGATTTTTGGATGCTTAGCCATTTGTATTTCTGCTCATAGTTCCAGTTTAATGCATGAGTTAACTTGCTTATTGGTGAATGACTATTGGAGGTTGAAATCTGATTTTTGACTAAGTGTTTGTCTAGTAAATTTCTACATGGTATCAAAGCTTGGGCTCTGAGGTTCAGTGGACAGAGTTTGGCACTTGGATAGCAATGATTTGCAGGGGTTTTTGCTTGGAAGAAGAAGGGAAAGAAAGGGTCTTTGTCAGTTGGACAAGGATGACTTCCAGTGTCAGGTTTGAGGATAGGTTGGAGGGAATCTCCAACTATCTGCAGTGGAAGGTAAGGATTGCAGTTGTTCTAAGGGAGAACAAGTTGTGGGCATTTGTGAGTACCACAGTGACAATGCCTTCGTCAGATCCCATTTCCCTAGACCTTCATGAGGTGAAGGAAGCAAGGGCGCAGAGGATAATCTTGGATGGAGTGAGAGACCAACTGATTCCACATTTGGCTGAGAAGTTGATAGCCAAGGAGATGTGGGATGCACTAACAAATTTGTACAAGAACAAGATGGCCCTTAGGGACAAGCTCCACGGCACTAGGATGAGTTGGCAAATTGTAGGGGATATTATTCTAGACTCGGAGTTGGTGCGCATAGCCCTGAAGGGCTTCACCAAAGAGTGGGATGTTTTCATGAAGTGTGTGGTGGGGAGAAAGAAGCTCCCAGATTAGAGTAGACTATGGGATGACTTTACTCAGGAGGAGATCCAGGAGGGTTCTCAAAGTAGAGATCAAGAGAAGGAAGAGGGTGGTGCAGACAAGAAGAATGGTGCTCTTGTGGGAAAGAGCAAAGACAAGAAGGACATGAACAAAGTGAAATGCTTTTCATGTCACAAGACTGGCCACTATGCTAGTCAATGTCCGAACAAGAAGAAGAAGGGGCTAGAGGTATCAGCTCCAGCTGAGGTTGTTGAGTTTACTGAGAAGTTCAAGAGGGAATTTTCTCTGATGATTGGCCTTTCAAGCAGTGGTAGTGCAGAGTTTGGGGACATTGGAATGTGGTTTGTGGACAGTGGTGCATATCGGCATATGACGGGAATGAGGTCTGTGAGATAGACTCAGACTGCTATGTGGGTTGTGGGGCTAGCACAAGGCATGCAGTGAAAGGGATTGGATGTGTGAGATTCCAGCTAGAGTCAGGAGGGTTTTCGGGGTTGGCCGAGGTGTTGTTTGTTCCAGAGCTGCCAGTAAATTTACTCTCAGTGTTAGCTTTAGAGGTTGAAGGATGTGGAGTTGTGTTCTTCCGTGGATTGGAGCTTCTATATCCAGAGGGAGCTACTCTTGACACAACAGTATTGCTTGGTGTCCAACATGAGAGGTTATACAAGTTGCTGGGACAACCAGTGGATTCTTGGATTCAGAATCAGTGTCAGTGTTCGAGAGTGAGCAGGTTGATCGGAAGAGTGAGTTGATATCGGGGACTCATGCCTCTTCCAGTACTCTCAGAGGACTCGGCTGGTATGAGTTGACATAGTTGGATGCTCAAAGGAGTGAGGAGACTCCTAGGAGCATGGCTTGGATTGACAGGTCTCCAGATCAGAGTTCAGCGCAAGTTGCAGCAGTGGCTTCTAGTTCAGAGGGAGCAGAGGCTTCTAGTTCAGAGGGAGCAGCTACAACAATAAATGAGATGATGGGGTTGGAGGCAGATTCTAGTGGAGGTTCCAGAAGCACCTCCCTCGCTAAGAGGGAGAGTTCGTTTTTTGTAGCTAGGAGATACTTCTCCATTGGCAGTGCCCAGCATGCAGAAGTGACAAGTAAATGTCTCTCTTAAGTGATTTTATAAAGTGCAGTTAGGGTCTTTTAATATTTAATGGGTAAAAGTGACTTTATGAAGTTTGGGTCAGTTAAGTGATTTAAGTGAACTCAACGGAAGACTAAGTCACGATCGTTGATCTCAAGAGGGCAAGATCTAATCTTGACCCTCTATCTCTTTGGAGATCTACAGTTAGGGCAGTTACTCATTAATGAGTGAATAAAAACAGCATTTGAGGGAGATGGGATGTACTTTTCAAGGAGAGGTTGAGAGGAATGTGACGAGACACTTTCCAATAGAGTTTGAGATGAAAGAAAAGAGAGGAGCAGCAAGGAGGATTGGCATGCATCCCAAGGTGAAGAACTCGGCATTTAATACAGTCCGTACAGCTGCTACAGGAAGGTCGTACAGCAAGAGTAAGAGCACAGAAATCGAGGCAAGTTTTGGCATGATTTTCTAGGTGTTTTCTTATTGCTGAAAAATCCGTACAGCGGGGTAATATACCGTACAGCAGATCTGGGCACAGAAATCGAGGTCGTACTGCTGGTTTTTCTGCTGTACCAGTCCCTACAGGCACAGAAAATGAGACAACAAATCTTAGCACAGAAATTGAGGTGGTGTTGAGCAGATTTGTGAGATAAGTACAACCATATTTAATGCTGAAAAGATTGTTGTAAACTCAGATATATTTCCTGCAAGCTCAATAAATGAATCTCTCCTTGACTGGTTTTCCCTTCAGGGTTTTTCCAGGGGGATTGCCCAGAAATTTTTGTGTCAAATGTGTGAATGAATGTTGTCTATTGTTCATTTATTTCCACTGCTGATTTTCTGGATGCTTAGCCATTTGTATTTCTGCTCATAGTTCCAGTTTAATGCATGAGTTAACTTGCTTATTGGTGAATGATTATTGGAGGTTGAAATCTGATTTTTGACTAAGTGTTTGTCTAGTAAATTTCTAAAAAGAAAATGCCAAAACAAGTACGAATTAGACTGGGCCATACCGTACAAAGTTTCGCAATTTGGAAAAGTTGTATGGTACGGCCCAGGCTGTTTTGGCACGTTTGTATGGCGTTTTGGTGCTTTTTTACATGTTCAGGCCCACCCAAGCATCCATGAGGGGCGTGAGACCCATAGGGAGCCTAAAAACCCTTAATCTATGATTAATGAAGACAGACTAACATCTAATTAGTTTCTAAATCTACTTATTTAATTTTTACATTCATTTGAAACAAAAAATAGCTCTCTAGAAAGGCTGATTTTGGATGTATACTATATAGCCTCATCTATAAAGTTTCCTTCTAAAATATCATTTACATGTATCATTCTTATTTTCTTGCAAGATAATGTGTTATTTAAAAAAAAAAAAACTATATATATAATTATACATATTGTATTATATATATATATATATATATATATATATATATATATATTGTTGGAATGCACAAAATGGATAAGGGTGAGTTGCTCTTATTCATTGATATGATACATTAATAAATACAATTGCTTCACCTTTGGATTCGTCTTCCAAGAGGTCGCTTAGACTCCCTATGACATTTCCTATCATTCGTGACTTCTCATATTCCCACACAAGTGAATAGTAAAAAATATCATAACCCTAGACAGATTAAGTTTCCAACATTCCCCCCTTAATCCAAAGGGGTGTATGTGAGTTCAAGAAGAGAGCTGAAATCTAGAAGTGTGCAGCTGAAATCTGGAGGTGGACAATTGTTGATGGCTGAATGTGCTCTCTAAATATAGTGGTTTTGGGATGACAACAAACCAAATGGCTAGCAAAAGTTGATGTCTTCTACTAAATGGTGGTGGTGGTTTAAGGAAGACCACAAACCAATCTGGTGGTTTACAAATGACCACAAACTCTGGAACTTGGTTCTAGGGCTCAATGGTTCCCGGAACATTTCCTAACTTAGCTAGAAGTTGAAGTTGATGTCTTTTGCTAATTGAAGGTGGTCTCGAATGTTGGTTTAAAGATGACCATAAACTATTCTCTAGCAGAAGTTGAAAGTCTTCTACTAAATAGAGGTTAAGGGAAACCACAAAACGTTGTCTAGCAGAAGTTGTAAGTCTTCTACTAAGTGGTGGTTTAAGGAAAACCACAAACCAGTCTAGTGGTTTTAGATGATCACAAACCAAATCGCGCTCACTTGTCATGCTCGCTTGTTATTGCCCGATTGATAGGACTTCAAAACTTGAAGCCTGACTATCAATTATCGATATTGTTCCCCCCTGTCAGGAATAAGGAGAGAAGACGAAAAATGTTTCCACTGCAAGATGTGTCATTACTCAAGAATGAATTCTTCGGTATGACTGATATATCTTCTTGACTATTGATGACTATCATCAAGAAGTGATCCACCCATAGTGGTTCTTTACTCTTGCAGATTTCTTGTGTTTGGAACATCTGTCGAAAGGATGATTGTGTTTTCCACAATGCTTGCAAGGATGAAGATCGAAGCACTGATCTTCGATGAGGCCAACTCGATGACAATGTTGGCATTTTTGAATCTGCTCTTGATTTGGAGCAGGTGAATATGAACTTTCTTGAAGTAATCCAGCACTCTGGAACTGGATCGGTTTGGTATAATCCGGAATATGAAAGGTGACTTCCTTTTCATATTTGATGTCGGTTCTATGCTTATTGTTCTTGATTTCTTCCCAAGGTCTGATGATCGGCTTGGAAAGAGGAAGTTGAACTTCATCCGCATTCAAATTTGAAGTTAGCTCACTGAGTTGCTTCTATACTTGTTGTTGATTTGTATCAAGTTATCAACATGATCATCTTCTTCGAAAATAGGGTTGTTCTAAACAAAGACTAGTTCAGAATGTCGAAGATTCTTTCATTGAAGTGCATCGTGAAAAAGTCAAGTTAGAGTTCGCAGCAGTGCTACTTTGGCTTGCAAAACTTGCAAGCAAGTTGCAACAAATTGCATAGTTTCTTTATCAACTGTGACTGTATTGCCCACAGAAGAGATTATTAGAGTGTTCAGTAACTCTAATAATTCATCAATTTGAGCCATGTCTTAGACCTCACGGGGTTTCTTGCAACTCCACCCTTTAACAATCAAACTCAAAAAAGAAAACAACAAATAGAGGGTGTCGGATTCTACCAAAAATCCACCCATTTATAGTGTAATTCAACTTGATTTCAAAAAATCACAAGTCAACTTACAATGCTTCAAGCAATTGTTTTTGTGTGCAGTCATTGTTATTGTGTGTTGCAGCTTGTCTCATAGGCTTCAAAGACCTTTGGCCACATAGTAAAGGAGAACCCAACAAAGAAGATCTCCAATCAAAATTCAACTACCCAAAGGAGCCCAAATTGCAATATGAAGCAGTGGAGAGGTTTGGAAATAATCCTACACTCCAACTGTGGAGTTGCCTTCAGGATTAAAGTATGATATTCAACACCACTTTTGTGTATGCACAAAGAATCCCAAAATGTTCAGAGCCTTCTGTGCTTTCCTCAAAAACTCCTACTCACACAACATTCCTTGAGCAAGGGGTAGTAGGATAGTAGATACAAAGCCTCCCTTCGAGTCTTCTTTGTCAAGATTAATTATTGCATCCGTGGACTTATGTTCATATAAGCATAGAAAGAGGTCTTTACCCTGGAGCTACTGCGCATGGTGCTTCGACAAAAATTTGAACTAATAGACATTGCAACCTTCAACAAAGTCGGTTTCATGCACAAAGAGCGATCTACATGCAAAAATGCATTCAAAGTATTGGATGCATCTCCATAAACTTGAGCAATTTCTTCATGAAATTGTTAAGGAGTTCTATGTAGCATCGCGTGTGATTCTCATTACAAAGTTGTCTTTTGCATGTACACTTGCAAGGCTCATGCTCAAGTATGTGGATCACATGGGGTCTTTTCTCATGCCACTTTGGAAGTCATGTATCCCGTAGTCGGTCTTCCAATTATCCAGAGATATGAACTTCTTTAGCGCCCAGAAGAAGATAGCCATTGTGATCAGCATAAGCAGCCTCTAAGCATTGTGGAAAATGCGTGACAAAGGCCGACAACAACCCTACCAGCATATACAAAAACCATGTGGCATTCTCATGTCATTTGGTAGCTGGAGCCTTTCAACCCTGCGTGGAAGCACTCGTAAAATCGTAGAAAATAGGGTTTCGATGTCGAATGAAGGTTGTGCACGCGAGATGAGGGTTTTTTGCTTGATGGTTCAGAGAGGTGACAATTAGTGCATATAGGATTCCAAAAGGGTCTTTCAAACCCTCACAAAAGTTGTGAACAGGGTTACATCAAGCGTTTTCTCTACATATTCTTCGTATCTACTCATGGTTAAGTTCTGCGTATATCCTCCCCGAGCCATATCTGTCATGGGGAAGCAAGGACGCGGTCCCACTATGCATAGATGACATAAATACCACTGCATCGGAACAGCAACAAAGAAAGGGTCGCCCAGGTAGATTTCCAAAGACTGGACACCAGATAAAAATGCACAGATTCCAGTCGAACGAATCAATTTCAGATGAAATCTGCTGCAACAACAAGCTTTGAAAAGGCTAAATCTGCTCACAACATGACAAAGAGACCTATGCATTCAAATATTTTATGAATTAAAATTACTAATTGTCTACAACTCGCATTTCGTGGAAGTTAGGGTTTTGTGTAGAGAAAGACCAAACCGCGAAGTTGGAGAGAGTTTCTCTGGTCTAAGTATGTCGTTCCTCCCGTGTTGTCAATATTCCAAGCTCGTCGCACTAACGATGCCAAGGGTTTCCTCCACACTTGCGAATGATAGAAATGAGCTTGGCACAGATGACAGTGAGACTAATGCAGACAGAGATGAGGAAGGCAGAGTAGCGTTGATTCTCATAGTGAATAATAACTAGAGGCGTAGATGGCAGACTTAATATGACTGGCAAAGTAAAAGGTCAAATGTCGAATGAAAAACGCTCAGGGAATAAACAAGACAAGCATTTTTTGACGAGGCAGCTCAGCTATGGACAACTACCATAGATAGAATCATTCCCTAAGAACTACGCGCTCTAATACCACTGTTAGAACGCACCAAAATGGATAAGCATGAGTTGCTCTTATTCATTGATATGATACATGAATAAATACAATTGCTTGACTTTTGGATTTGTCTTCCAAGAGGTCGCTTGGACTCCCTATGACATTTCCTATCACTCGTGACATTTCCCTATTGTGCCAAACTTTTTAGTGAAACATTCCTTTTGCCAAAAACAATTGGTGGTAAAAAAATAAAACATTCATTTTTTTTGTAATTATAAAAGTCGTTTGGAAACTTCGACAAAAAGGGAGTAACAAGAGGTCGCTTGGAGTCCCTATGACATTTCCTATCACTTGTGACATTTCCTATCACTCGTGACATTTCCCTATTGTGTCAAACTTTTTAGTGAAACATTCCTTTTGCCAAAAACAATTGGTGGTAAAAAAAACATCCTTTTTTTTGTAATTATAAAAGTCATTTGGAAACTTCGACAAAAAGGGAGTAAAAAAAATTTGAAGTAACTTTGGAGCTAGACATGGATGCCTTCATGGCATAATTTCCAAATGTTTTGGTAATCAATGTATTCCACTTGATGGTTGAGAATTGAGATTCGAGAATATTCCTCTCCAATTGTTGTAATTTTGCTCCAAATCATTTTGGAAGTATATCCAAAATTTGTGAAGGAGAAAGAAACCTAATGCTATCTTCTCATTGAAAAGGAGAACAAAAAAAGAGTTGAAAGTTTCATCATGTACCAATTTTTTAATAAAAATATTCATTTTGCAGTGGTGGGAATTCCTAGACCTATCATGAAATTAGAAAAAGGGGGTCTAAGGTACACATTGTACTTGTTTGATTGTGTATGATTTCGAATACATGATACTCTACTTTGTGTCTAGTTTTGACACTTCAATTTACAAGCCAACCTGGTCATTCCACTATAGAGTTAAAAAATCATAAAATTTTGATCATTCAACAAAGAAAGGCATCAATTCAATCATACACAAAGCATTGTGTAATCTCATGTAACAAAAGGCTAAGAGTTGTGGACAATTCTTTTTGAATCAAGAGTTGTTTGAGTCATTGAACCCAGTCATTGAATTGTACAAAGGGTGGAGTTGCAAACCCTTTCAAAATCGAGAAAATTGTCATAAAGACTTGCCTGAAATTGAATAAGAAGGTCATTTTTATCAAAGTCTGTCATTGTAAAAAGAACACTTTGGGTGCATGATCAGTAGTACCTGACACCCTAAGTTTGACAACAAGTGCAAGCAAGCATCACACAAAAGGAAGTACAAGCAAGCATGAAAATTGCCAATCTAAAAATGGGCAAAGGAGGAAAGCTTTGCAAAATGCCAATCAAGAAATTAAAGAACTATAGGACTCCTTACATGATTTGGATAGTTGGATTGTTGATCTTCACAAGCAAATTGATCTAAAGGACAAACTGATAAAATCACTTCAACTAAAATTAACTGAAAAGGAGCGGGAAATGCTAACAATGCAACTTGAGGACATGGTTGAAGCAACTTGTGACATAAATGACCTAATGGAAATGGTTGATATAGATGCAACACAAGATGGCTCCTTAACTGGTTATGAGATGGAATCATTCATTGATGAAGACAAGTTGTATCAAAGATGAATCACAAGCAAAAGATGTCAAAGCACAAAATGATACCAAAAGCAGTACAAATGAATGTGAACTTGAAGAGAACATTCATGATCTTTCCACAATCATTGTCAGACCTTAGGAAGAATTGCAATTTAACAAGAATCAATATGTCTTAGGATATGAAAAAGACATCATCTTTCATATTCCTAACTACTCCAAACCCATTCAGTGTGTGAGTGTCAGATTTCTTGCCAAAGATTTGAAAGGGCAAGATTCACAGGTTGAAGAAGATATTCAAGCAATTGATGATAAACATATTGCGAAAATTCTTGATGAGTGCCAACATTGTCATTGAGTTGACCATATGGAGACGGAGTGTTTTGATCTCCATCCTTGTCTTAATTATGGGAAGACAAATCATCATTCAAAACAATGTCGAAAGAGGAAAAAGGCTAAAAAGAAAACAATTCATTATTGTTGGATAAGTTCTTAGCAATGGAATCAACAAGTCAATATTTTGCACATGACTTACCAATGAGTTCAAACACAAGTAAAGACATATTTGCATGGAGAAGTTACAAAAGTAGATGGTTTTCAATCAATTATTCCAGATATTGATTTTGGGCATGACTAGGGCCCAATTCAAATTGAAAATTGAGTCCAAAACTCGAAAATTTGTACTTC
>ML796212.1:13087-25129 GCA_009831015.1 Picea engelmannii
ATTAAGTGAAAATGGTTAGTGGCCAACCAAAACCACCAAATACATGATAACAAGTGAAAATGGTTAATGGTCAACCAAAACCACTAGATATAGTGATGAAAGAGCTATTGAAGAAAAGAAGACTCCAAAACTCAAACTTCGATCCTTTCAACATACTTCTCACCTTTCAGTTGACAAAGGAGTGAATATCATTGATGATTCTCAGACTTAAAGTTTCAACAACAACAACCACAATGTTGCAAATATTTTATCACTTATGGTTCAATTGAATCATACACATGATGTTGAATGACACTATTTGTGTGTCATTTTCTGAGAGCAGTGTTGACCGCCTATTCAACTAGGGGGTCAACTCCATGTACCATGAAGATATGCATCATCATATGCAAATAAGTCTAAGACTTTTGGTTCTACAGGGCATTTTTTGCTCCAGCACACAGTTTTGTAAGCGGGATTTCCGCACCCCTGCGCGGGTTTATATTGTAATAGATCTACATGGATCATGGTTGGGTCAGTTGCCTTAGGATTTCTTCATTAGGAGAGTTCCTTTCACTAAGTGTTTTTTATCCTCAGGAGGTTAATGTGGCCTAACCAGCCGGGTTAATCTCCCTTGAGTTTTTCACTTCCACTAGCAATAAATCCTCCAAAGTCGTAAAAGGCGTTCTAATGAAGTCATTCTTAGGTAGCTAGTATTTAGGAACGATGTAAATGACCATGTAAGACAACACGCAAAGTTTCACAGAGTTTCGTCGAGTCTAGCTAGGTTTTTTTTAATTAATTGAATTTTCCTAAGGTTGGGAATTTAATTAATTAATTAATTCTGGATAATTAATGTAAACTTACGTCCCTGGGCTTTTGATAGGGGTATTTGTACTCAAAAGAAATGGAATGAGACCCCCCTACACCCTTATACCAAGTTTCAACTCAGTCAGGCAAGTTTTGTTAGGGTTTTTGTCCACTTAGGAGTTTTTTCGAAAAACAACAATTTTAATTGCTAAGCCCGGGACATGGGAAAATGTCAATTTTGTAATAATGGAACAAATAAGGTAAAGTAAAGGTGAAATAGTGTTGATAGAGACTACCCTAACCCATACCAACCATTTCCTAACCTTTACCTACCCTTTTAAACCCCCTTTTAATTTATTAACTCACCTTTTAATCTTTCCCTTTGAAGCTTACGTACACTCTCTCCACATGATACTTAGAAACTCACATTTAAATGGAGCGTGGGTCCCTCTTTCACTTGTACGCCCTTCCTCTACCTATCACGTGCCAATGGGGAGTGTGTTCAACACACTCTACCCACACGTCCCCACACTATCACTTGAACTCACGCCTTGCCTCTTTAAACTCACGCTTTCCCTCACGTAAAGTTGGAAAGGTCACACGTAAATTGGAAACTCACCTTTGAAGGAAAGCGTGGGGCCTCTCCTTCATCCAATACACCTCCCCTCTCATGCCACTTCACCTTTCCACTCACCTCACATACCATTTCGCCCTCACCAATCCTCACGCATTTCCTTTAATCCTCACGAATTCCTCTTTTGGCTTACGTTTTCCCTCTTGGTTGAAATGGAAACATCAACTATTAAGTTGGAAATTGCTTTGAGGGAAGGCGTGGGCCTCTCCTTCAACCAATACACATCTTTTCCCTTGCTTTCTCACCCATCCACTTACCTTACTTGCCATTTCCTTTGATACCTAAAAGCTTGCACTTTCATTGGTTGAAGTTTCCCTTGAGTTTGGATCTTAACATTTGTCAATGATCTGAGAGGGGTCTCTTGGTCCCTCATTGCTATTTAAGAGACCTCTAACTCCCTCATTCATTACCTTTCATTATTGTACTGTTATGCTACTATTTTCTCACCATCCCATTCTCTCTCTCTCTCTCTCTCATTACTTTCACATTTGTTTCTCTGGTTTTGCTCTTGAAGAGCTTGTAGCAACATTGTTGCTACAACCTCTTCCCATTGGATAATAAAGAAACTGCTTTGGAGGACTCGAGGATTTCAAAATTTGTTTGGATGATCCATGTATTCATGAGGTGATACTGTGCTTTGCTTTCAGTATTTTGTGATCATTGAGTAGCATAGCTAAGGTATAACTTTGTTTGTTTGGCTAGGTGGAGTAAAACTTTGTTTGCTTGCCTATATGCGTTATATTCATGTTTAATACTAACTTTGTTGTATTATCGATGCATGCAATCCATTTATCTATTTGATCTCACAATTTATTGAAGCTTGCAGGTTGCCTTGAAAAGAAGTTGTTGGAACTTGGGATAGCTTCAAGGACGAATCTACCCTCATCTTCACTTACACTTCACAAGCAATTTTCTGTTCTTTTTCCTCATTCTTTCATATTCAAACTTTAGTGGCTAACGTGCTTAGATAGGTCAATTTAATCATATAAAATTATGTTTTCTATATGTACGAAATTTCTATTGAAAGACAGGAATTTCATAACTTCTTTTGAGTGTGTTGTAGCACAAATCAACAAGCAATCGGTTGCTGATTTTTGCAGATTCTTACTAGGACAAGAGGGCATGTTGCCCAAATTCGAGTACAACACACCTTTCCAGTACTCCTTCCAAGAGTGGTAACAATTCCTTCTTATTTCTCCTTCATTCTAAACATTGTACACAAGCCCAAAGGAGTTGTACCCAAGAGGCTTGCCTTCTTTTCTTTTCAGTCTTATTTTTTGCAAGTTTTAGTTAGATTTCTTTGGGTTTTTCTTTGATTAGTTTAGCTAGTTTAGATGTGATTTCTTACATGCATGCTAAAATCTGAAATAATCTAGAGTAGATATCACACCTAAATGCTAGATTAGAGCCCGTGGAAGCATATTGGATTTTTGCTTTCATAATTTACTTTGCATGCAAGTATCTAGTGCTTAACTCTTTATCTCATTCATGCATGCAAACATTGACATCTTAAAGGCTTAATTTATCACTTCTATTTTTCAAGTTACTTTAAGTTCATGTACTTTACATACGCAATTTAATAATCTAAGAACTTAATCATTAATTTCGGTTTTGGGTCCCCAAGGCCCTTTCCAGAAATTAAAATTTAAACTTGCAATCTATTGTTCAAAGGCCTCGGCCTTCATAATCTTCGGTTTCGGTTTCACAAGCATTTTCAGTTCTTAACTTCTACATGCGATAGTTTCATACATTAAGGACTTAATTTGCAATTTCAGTGTTTAAAGGCTTCAGCCTCCATATTATTCAATCCTTCAGTTTTGGTACTTTGGCAACTTTTGAGCAAGCTACAAGCACTCAAACACACATTGCAATACTTAGCTTATAGGTCTAAAATAATTTAATTAGACTTAATAGGACACCATAACTCACCATCGTCGCCATTTAAAACGGGGTCGGAGGAAGGCAACGGAAGGTGCTAGGCTGGAGACGGACTCACGGCGCGCGGCGTCCTTTCCGGGATTACTCTGATCTTAGGGCTGACCTGTGAAGCTAGGGTAGGCCTCGTTGCCTCACTTCTTGAGCATCCAGCAGTCACTTGGTAACTAGGGGAGGAGAGTTTTGGGGTTGACACCTAGATAGGGCTAAAATTAATCACAGTTAATCACTTAACTCAATCCTTAGTCTACAACATCGCCAATTTACATTTCACACTTGCAAGCATTCAGATCTCATATTTACATTCATATGCAAGTCTTTTATATGTTGTAGAATAATTGCTTAAGTGGTTATATCTCTTATCTGGAATACTTCGTTTTTCAAGCATTTTATCTTGTATCCCAGTATCTGTGGTGTGATCCTTCAAGAAGTGCGCATCCACCTAGAGGCATTCGCTTGACTAGGTCTTGAGTGTTTTGCGTCTTTTGCCATTGATAGGCAGTCCAACAGAATTATATCTGTTGTGAGCATGCTTGGTTTGATGTGTTGATGGTTGTTCATCTTTGAATATCTTCTTTTCCTGCACATTTTAAGCACTTGTTAATATCTTGTATCTATTGTATCTAGCTTAGCCTTAATCTGTATATCTTAGGCTTTCTTTCTATATCTTGTATCTAATCTAGTTTAGTTTGTATATCTCATATATTCTTGTGTATCTATATGTATCTATCTTGTTATAATTCTGTAATCTTTGTAACTTGTAATTATCTTGTAACGAACATCCCCTTAACTTAGTTGACCCCTTGCCCAATCTTAGGCAGTAGTTTTAGTTGCCTTAGGAAAAGGTCTGGTTTTCATAGTTAGATAATTTCATCTTGCATTTGCTGCTTAACATCAGAGGCTAGATTCCCCCTAACCTTTTAACTTATTAAAACCAACTCCTAGAACATTTAATCGTAAATCTCATCTAGTAACTAGGGTCTACCCCCCTTGGCTTCCCTAGGAGTTAGCCTAGATGGAATAGGTTCAAGTCAAAGTGACAGCGTGGACTTTGAACCTAGGCATTGTACCTCCGAGGACACACTAAGTGAGCAGGACTTAGCTCACGTTTGCAAGTGTGTATAAGGACGGCAACAAGCAGTATTATGGAATTTTGTCCACCTAGATGGTCATTAGGCCTAGCATTATTGCTTGGCATTTCACTGGGTTGTCGGGCATTTTCAGGGAAGGGTCAAACTTAAAATTGATTCCTTTCTCATAATTCGCTCTCATAAGATATTGGAGTTCACATTAGTGAACAAATTACAGATATTGGAACTCACATGTTCAAAGAGTGGGATTTTCCAGATTCTCAGCATCCAAATTTGGCTGTTTTTTAGGCACATATTCATCGAAGCTCAGTTCAGAAGTTTCAAATTGAAAATTGAAATGATACTGGTCTATGCACTAGTTCATGTTGCCTTGCTAGTATAATTATTCAAACTTATGACTCTGGGGAGGATTGTTAACCTATGAATCCCTAGACAATCACAAAGTCCTAGATCACCTCTTTATGAGTTGTCATCCTTATCCTTGATGAGGTGTCATCAAGGATACATGGTTTAACACGGAGACAAGTGGACCACTCCACTTCACCATTATACACTTTGGGTATCTTTTATTATATTAATTTGTTACTATTTTACTTAGAGACGCCTCGTGCACTCTCTTGCTTCGTCTATTCCTGTAGCCCCCAGTAAGGACATTCATATACTTTTATTTCTTGGTATAAAAATTGGGCTTGCTCTCTGCAGAGATGGACAGCAAAGCTTCTTCCAGTCTTTACAAGTCACACCTATATGCTCTTTGCCTCTTTAATAACACATTGATATCCATAGAAAGCTTTGAATTAAACTGAATTTCTTGAGAATTGTTACACAAAACTGCAGCTAAATTTTAAGCACCGTCTTATGATGGGATACCGCCATCGATCAGTATTGTCCAAAGTAAAAAACATGAAAGGAATCTAGAAAGATAAATGTTTTGTGCATCAAAGCCAAATATGCAGAGAGAAATTTAGTTATTTTGATCAAAACTATCAATCTATTTCCTTCTTGATATGTAAATGGCTTTTTGGGCATCTAAGCCAAATATGCAGAAGGACATTTTAGTTGTTTTTATAAAAACAATCAATCTATTTCCTTCTTGATATGTAAATGGCTTCTTCAGTCTTACTTGTCCAATAAGAGAAGCAATACACGCTCCTGTGTGAACAAGAGGCCCTTCTTTTCCAAGTGCCAAACCACCTCCCACTGAACCAATGCTGCCAAAAATCTGCTATATAATTATAAAACAAATACATAGGCTAACACAAAACAAAAATCATAAAGAAAATGTCCATCCTGATAATTCTCTACAAGATTTGATATTTATTTGCAAGAGAAAATGGATGAGCATCATTGTTTGAACAAACCTTTCCAATCAATGTTCTAAATAGAAGAATTCCAGGTGTATCAATGCCTGCATTGCAACTTTACTCCTTCAGATCAAATATGATAAAATTAAATCTACAGGTAGCATATGACACCATTATCACCATCTGCCACCATGTAAAACCAGAAACAAATTACCATTCAAGTAGCCCTTAATTTCAGGGATGCCAGAGCCTGCTGCTGCAGGTGCAAAATGTGTCACAATGAACACTGAAGAAAACACCAAAGCTAAGTTGAACAACATGTAAACCAAGAAGCCAGCAAAGTAGGAATGCTTTATGATAGCAAATGTGGCAGCAAATTTCCATCCAGCGAAATTCTCGACAGCGATGTTGATAAAAAATGCTGACAACCCTGTACCTGGAAATATCCCAAAAACAAGAGTGTTATTTCAATTTGGCATTGATCCCAAGCCATGATGACCCAGAAGGCTTACAAGATAGTATTATGAAGGCACTATAGTCCTAATTGCCAGAATATTAAGCAGTAATCTGTTTTCTCAGAAATAGATAAACAGAGTATTCATATAGATTGAAACGCCAAGAAACTCAATTCAAATTCTCAGATATTCTAGTTATTGGGTACCTCTCTTGCGCAAAAGGGGTGTATTTATTAGCAAATAAATATTACCACAGTTTACATCATTGGCAGAGCCTGAGACTGGCGTGAAAGAATCAAGCCCCTCCATCTGTCTTTAAATTCACTACAGATCACCCTCTTTAGGAAGTCAAATACAGCATTCTTTCTTTATTTCTAGGCACATAGCATCTGAATTATACATTAAAGACGAAGTAACACACTGAATTTCTAAAATGCACATCTAACTAAGATTTGTTTCTTTGAGTAAATGGAAAGCATTTCATTTAATCTATTAGCTCAATCACACTGTCAGATTCAAGATATATTGTTCATTGGTCCAACAAGTTGAAAACCCACATCATCAATCTTAAATATCCTCCACCAATTCCAAGATGCATCATAGAACATAAAGTTCTGCTTCTAATATGCATAGTTAGAATCAAAGAATGCTTAACAAATGCCTCAAGACTTGAAGATAAGAACTTTTAATGTCATGCTGACAAAGACAGGAAGCATTAATGTCCATAAACAAACTGATTAATTCCCTTTAAACAACAAATGGAAAGATATTCCGCAATGGAAGAGCACCACAGGATGGAAACTGTAGAAGGCCAATAAGTTGCCTTGTTTGTGACGTGGAAGGGCACGAAGCCCATGAAGTTCCACAAAACCCAAAGAATGCTAACAAAGATTGATTAAAGTCAAGAGATTGGAGCAGATTCTCACATATTCCCTCTGTTCCAAGTATGGTGGCGAGCAAGGACTTCCTATGGTTCCTTGGGAAGTTTGTGTTAGAATTGGAGTTAGAGAGGATAGGGTTCGCTAAATTTGGAGGTGCACCAAATCTGGCAGGGGACCCACCAAGAGGGGCCCAAATTTATTTAACCCTTCTCATGCTTAGATTACTAAGGAAAAATTAATTTTTCCTATAGTCATAAGGAAATCGATCTGAGCCCTCCATTCAGATCTAATCTCAGCCATTGAGATGTCTGGTGGGCCCAAGTCGATTTACCAAGGATGAAATAGGGTTTTTGGGCTCATTATGCACAAGTCGACTTGGTGAAGGAGCTTGAGCAGCAGAGAGGAGCAGGTTTCAGTTGCAGAGAAAGCTTCAATAGCAAAGGAAAGAGGCCGTACGGCCTCCATTTCACTCAGCCAGTCACTCCACGCGCGCCCAGCAGTAAGCCAGCCTGATCTGGGCCATACGGCGCACCCAGCAGCCAGACCGTGAGCTGAGAGAGGACGTGTGAGGGCTGTGTGTGTATTGAAGGCAGAGATTTTTCCTCAGGAATGTTTTCGTAACAGCAGATGTAAAATTTTTGAAGATATCCTTTGCTGAAATAAAAAGAAATCACCAAGCAGAAGACCGGTTTTCCCAGTTGGTTTTTTCCGGGGTCATTTGACCAAAAAATTACCGAGTATTTTCTGTGTGAATGCTTGTGTCTTTATGTGTTTATTTTCCGCTGCATTAGAGTGTTAAGAAAAATCAGCATGTTCAGATTTTTAATTTAAGGTTCAGTTCTGGTCCTTATTTTTGTTAAATCTGCAACTAGGTTCTGATTTTTCATGAGATTTAACAGTTTGCACTGTGCCTAAAAGGAAGGTAGCCTTGGCCTTATTGATGTGGCAATGCAGGGTCATATTTTGGCCACAAAATGAATAGACAGGTGCCTTGAAGGATCTATCCCAATGCAAATTCTCTTGCATCATCAGTTTCAGTCTCCCCAACATCTACTCTTGATCCAAGGCTCTTTTGGGTTGTGTGACATTATCTCATCCCATCAGCTCTTTAAAGTGTCCGTATCGGTCATTTGTCTGAGAATATGGGAGGCTTGGAGATTTGTCGCTCCTTTGGTCAAAGGGAATTTCTTTGGGTCCTGGGGGTCATGCTGGATGGGATTTGACATGGCAACCTATTTGGAGCTGGCTGAATCAAGGGCAGTATATTTCTGAGTGTCCCAGATTTCAGGCTCATAGGCTAAGTAAGAAAGGGGTCTTCTTTTGGAGGGAGTTAGCCCATCAAAGGGCTCTTCTATCCTCCCATAAGCCGGCTATCAAACACATTATGGGTTTGCTTCCTCCTCAGGATCAGTACAAGCTGAATATTGATATGCAGGGACCTTTTTGGAGATATTGGGGATGGAGATTTGGGAAGCCACTTCAGCAATATGATTCCAATAAACTTTACTCTCTTCTGCATTGGAGGCACCCTTTATCCCTTGTGTTGAATGCCAAATAGATGTTTCTGGCACTGAGGTTAGATGGATCCATTGGTTGCCCAGTTTTTGGTCACTCCAACTGAGCTACAAGCTCTGGTTCTTTGCATGGTTAGTTGTTTACCAGGGGGTTCCCTCCAAAGCACATATTGCCAGAAGCAGGTCACAGATGGCTTGTGCCCTTGTTGCAACCACTCAGAGACCTTGAAGCATTTTTATGGGAGTGCAAGTTCACTAGATCTTGCTGGTGATTTGCACAGGATCAACATTAAGTATTGCTTCGTGGACAATTTCAACGGCATGCAGCTCTTCTTGGTGACTCGGGATTCTTGGTTTTGTCTTACTTCTCATGCATTTGGGACTGCCTTCAGACTACAGCTTTATTTACAGTCAGAAAACTAAAATGCAAATATGTCTTCTCTGATGAAGTCAGTTCAGTCCAATCCTTTTGTCACTCTTGGCAGGAAGAGGTATGTATGCAATTGTCTGCCAAAGGTTACCTCCTGATTAAAGATGCCAAAGAGTTAAATACCTTAGCACATTCTGAGTTAAATGCTGCCCTAGTAGCTCTCAGGAAAAGGATATGAGATATCTTTGTATATACCCTTCCATTTTATTTTTTCAGCTATCTTGTAAATATTCCCCTGTAATATAAGGCGTATTTTTCAAAAAAAAAAAGGATTGATTATAGAGGGAGAAGACCCACCAACTGCAGGCTCAAACAGGAGAAATTTAATGTTAAATATGTGTGGTCATCATCAACAGTAAATCCTCAGACAACTTAGTAAGCTTTGAGATGGTTCAGAAGTTAAATCTTGTCTGTTTTCCTCATCCGAATTTAATCAAATTTTGTGTCTGCAAAACAGTCTTGCTAGTGAATCAGTGATGCTTGGAGTCTTTTAATATTGGTCCATATGAAGAAAGAGTCTTATGTGAGGTGGTCACAATAGATGTTTGCCATTTGTTGCTTGGTAGACCATAGCAGTTTGACAGGAAAATGTTGTATGACAGAGAAGCCAACAGATATGAGGTGCAGGTAGATGGCAAGAGATATCTCTTCAAGCCCTTGAGGGAAGAAGACAGATAATGTATGTCCACCTTGTTGGTAGTGCTTTTGGGTAGGAAGGAGTTTCAGCAGGCTGTGAAGGAGAAAGGAGTATGCCACCTGATGTTCCCAAACAAGGATAAACCTTAAAGCTGTGGACAAACAAGATGTGCCAGCAATATGCAGAAGCTGTGCAGGAGTATGCAGAAATTGCACCTGCAGAGATGCCAGCAAGTTTGCCACCTGAGCAACAGATTACTGACCACTTTTACTTGATCCTAGGATCAAAACTTTCAAATCAGGCGACATACAGATCGAGACTTCAAAAGAATGAAGAGATTAAAAGGAGATCAAGGAATTGTTCTAAAAAGAATTCATCAAGAAAAGCATAAGTCTGTATGAGGTGCCAGCTTTTTTAGCACCAAAGGGAGGTAAGTGGTGAATGTGAGATGACTCTAGAGCTTCGGATAAGATTATAATTTATTACCATTATCTGTTACCCCAAATGGATTATAATATTATAAGTTGGACTATATGCCCAATTCCAAAAAAATCTAAAATTGATCTTAATATATCGCTGGCATACTCAAGAAAGGTGATTAGTGGAACTGTGAAAAAACCAATGTTGCACGAGTTTCCAGAACGTGGGAATGTTGGTAATGCAGGTACAAGCATCCAGATCAACTAGAAGTTTCAACCAAATTTGCAGGAAATGCCAGGTTGGGAGTGGCAATATTATATATTAAAAAATATATAAAAAATAAAACAAAGAAAACAAAATTAAACATAACAAGTTAAACATTAACTATAATGGATAATATCATAATACTAAGTAACAAAACTAAAGAGTCTAATTAAAATACCATTCACATTTCATTTACTCGATGAAATGACAATACCTTGTTGAACTTCAACACAGTTGAAGGCAACCACTTGGCATTTAATGATAATGTCTTGACCTAGACCGGGATTTCTCTTGAGTCTTGACTCTATATATTATTTAAAACGAGGTTGATGAATAAGGTTTTGTTTTGATATGTTATATGTTTGTGATAACGTTTCATTGATTCAATGAAATAACAATACCTTGTAGAAGGCAACCACTTGGCATTTAATGACAATGGCTAGACCTTGACCAGGATTTCTCTTAACTCTATATATTATTTATAATGAGGTTGATGAATAAGGTTTTGTTTTGATATGTCATATGTTTGTGATAATAATCAACACTAATTGAGGATTCCATTGAACTTTTAACGTGCACTCAATTAGGTTTGTGCAACAAACATAAATATATATAAAATATATAAATAAATAAATATTAACAATAATAAATAATTAATATCTAATAAAGAGACACCTTCCTAATGAAAGTCCGTGTCTCTTAGCGAAAGGGCACCCCTGCGTGGGTATATATACGGGCCCCATTCTCATTGTAATCATTTCATCATATCTTACTCAATTATTTATTACTTGTCCTATATGGATTTTAACCTATTGTCCTTTTTACATTGGATATTTCCATAAGTGAACTGGGTTGGTTCACCTCATTTGGTATCAGAGCAAATTTGATCCTGGCCTTTGGCCCATAGACCTTTGGCCAAATTTTGTTGCCTTAGCAACATAACTATAGGCCTTTGCCCACTCAATTTTTTCAAAGTTCTTGGAACTTTGGGTCTTTGACCACGCTAGGGCATTTTTCCATTTTAAAAAAATCAGAAATTGCTATTGAAGAAATAATCATTCTGATGGAAGCTTGAAGAACCAAAAATCAAGAAAAAAATAAAATAAAAAATAATAATTTTGGAAAAAAATACACACACACACACACACACATATATATATATATTCAGCTGCTATATGAGAAGACTATCTACTGCAAATTAAAAAGAAAATCAGACATCAATAATAAGAAGAGTGCACACAGTCCATACGATTTGGGAGAAATCATTGTCCATATAGACACTGAATTAATTAAGGATCGTACAATTCTATCATACATGTTCGTACAGCTGCAACCGCCACAATTGTAACATACGTTCTGAATTTCGTGTCTGCACATTTAATTATTGATCCACCAGTACTATTGACGTACAATCTACATTCAGTAGCTCGTCCGTACAATCCGTACGATCTTGGCAGTAATTGTTCTGACCATACAGCCATCGCTTTTTATTCCTCAATTTTATATTGAAGACTATATTGACATAATTCTTGGGTTACCTTGGTTTAAAAAACTAGGTAACTTAATCTTAAACATGGAGAAAAGGTTTGTGACGTTTCTCTATAAAAAGAAGATGATAACTTTTCAAGACATTACTATGAAGTCAGATTCAATAATGCCTTCATCAAAAGACCTGAAATGTTAATTTTTCA
>ML796212.1:50825-62415 GCA_009831015.1 Picea engelmannii
TTGAGTTTATGCTTCTTGTTTAAAAATAGCCTATTGGGAGAGAATTTTCTCATGTTTTTACTTGAGATCCAAGATCTTGATGTAGAGGGAATCCCTCGGTGGGTGAACATTGTCTTGTGTCTTGGCATCATTCATAAATTGTTTCAAAAGGAGGTTCTCGAATTCCAAATCCAAGCCCCGATTGGTTAAGGACTGAATCTCATTTTGTAACTTGGTGTTTATGAATTCAACTTATGTAATTTGTTGAAACAACTCCTAAATCTTAGTCTCTAAGACTAACACTATTGTTGAGCTTGAATTTATTTCCTATTTGTTGTTATCAAACGATGTTGCATTTGAGTATGTCAAAACTATTGCCCCACCCGGTTGTCCTATTATACACCCTACCTACGATTTTGGGTTTAACATAATTGCAACCTGGACCTGTCGTTTAGCTTGGAGTGTGGAGGTATCTCAATGACCTGCAGTTTGAGAGAGAGGAGGGGGGATGAACCATAGAGGGATTACTACAAGGGGTGACAACAAAGGTGAGAAGGGGGGTTGTGAGGAGAGGTATCAAGATTTGAGTGAAATGGAGAGGGGGTCGTAAGAGACGAGGATGGAGACTCGGGAAAGGAGGGAACCATCACTAAACCCCCGATCTGCTACGGAAACATCCTAGTTCAAACTTGGTAATGCAAGTTGGTAAAATGGGGGCTAAGCATCCCTGGATATCTAGTAATGTGATCTACAATCTGGTAGACTACATGCAGCAAACTTAGATACTTCTATAGTAGTGGAATCATGGTCCCAATTCTTTGAGGAAGTCTTCCCTTAAGTCCACGATCTTGATAGGTTGTAGAATGTGGTTTTGTGAGATGTCAATATTCTAGAAACAAGTCAAATATCAATATTTTAGAAACAACATCCTCAAGAACCCGACTTCCACTAGTTTCTTACTATCAATCGAACCCAATAAGAGACAGATTAGATCTGAGTTGCAAACTAGTTTATAGAGCTAAAGGAGTAAAGGCCAAAATCATAGACTTGAACAAGCATCTTCTTAACTCTGATATCACAAGGAGAGTGTGCCCAACAAAATCTGTTTCCAATCCTCACGATCTGGGCATAGCTTTGGGATGGATTTATCCCTAGTCCTCAATCTGATAAGCACATATTTACATTGGTCGATGATCTGAGATGAAGTTGACTAGAGACGGTATGCCTACAGAAGAACCAACCTATATATGTCCCAAATACAACAGAGCATCCATTTGTATTCTACCTGGTCCACAACCTATCTACCCACTGGAGTTGACCCGCGATTAACTGCTAGAGTCGACCCATGATCTTTACTTGCTTAAGCCAACCCACTCTACCTAGATTTCATAAGGAATTTTCCCTGTGAAGAAAAGAAACTCTCACATAATCAATCGGAATGGTGAGAGAAGTGCTTAAGGTCCATGGCAATAAAAAAAGTACTAGTTTCTCCAGAGAATATTTCAAAGAAACTTGAATTCTTCCACAGAAACATATTGAAGAAAAAAGCAAGCTATTCAAAGGGTGCCTTGACAGAAGATACATCCGATAGCTTCATTTGACATAAGGGTGAACAAAAAGTCTGAAGACTCTAAGAAGACTTCCAATGTTGAGAAGAAGGAAAAGGAAAGAAAAATGGAAGTAAGGTGTTGTTTGCGAACACCATGGAAAGGCTAGACATAGTGAAGACTAATGTTAGAAACTTCATCTTGATAAAGCCCCTAATAGAGTGAGGAAGTTCCTACTCGCCAAGGTTGAGGAGGAAGAGTAGGTGGATGGAGATGATCAAGTGGATGACAAGCTTTCACTGTGGTGAAGCCATGGTCCAAACCTGAGGCAAAAGTCAAAGAACAGTTACTCTATGTGAAGATGTAAATCAAGAAGAAGCTCGCAAAAGCTATCTTTGATACTAGCAACCAAAAGAATCTCATTTCAAAGGCATTGGTGAAGATGTTGGGTCTGCCCACAACATCGGTTGGGTCTGCCAACCATATCCTCTTAGGTTGGTTACATAAAGTAGAATTAGTCATCTGTAAACAGTTTAAGTTCAAGTTTGCTACATCGGTTTCATTCCTTGACAAGATCAAGTGTAATGCAATACCACTGGATATTTGTGAAGTCGTTGTTGGAAGTCCCTACTTGTGGGATTGGGATGCATTCTTCAAGAGGATGGTGAATTCGTACACACAGCTAAATGATGGGAAACTATATGTCATACATTCCTATAAGGGGGAATAGAATTGTTCTTAGATCTCAACAACATGGGCAAAGTGACTTATTAATGTTAGTTATAAGTTCATTTTGTTGATGATGTTGGATGAGTTCATGGATGGGCAAGGCTAGCCAGCAAAGAAACCAATCCAACATGGCATTCACTTGATCTCTAATGTTGTATTACTTAACAATGGATTATAGATAACTTCTTCAGTGACGAGTGAAGAGATTAACAAACAAGTAAAGCTTTTGTTGGAGCAAGAGGCTATCTGACCAAGTATATCACAACGTGGTTCACTTGTGATATTGGTGTCCAAGAAGGATGGTACATGGCATATGTGTGTGGAATTTTGAGCCTTGAACAAGATCACAATTAAGAACAAGTACCCCCTGCCCAGGATAGATGATTTGATTGACCAAATCCTAGGAGCTACTTTCTTTTCCAAACTAAATTTGAAGTCTAGGTATCATCAAGTGTGAATTCAAAAGGACACATGGAAGATGTTCAAGACAAAGCAAGGTTTGTTCAATAGGTTGGTTGTGCCCTTTGGCTTATGCAACACACCAACCACTTTCATGTACTTGATGAACGAGGTGTTGAAAACGAACCTGGACTCCTATGTCAGAGTGTACCCAGATGACATTTTAGCTTTCAGGTAGCATTTGGCAAGAGTTTTGTAGATTTCAAGGAGCATAGGTTGCAAGACAATTTGAAGAAATATGAGTTTGACAAGACAGGAGGTGAGATTCATATTGACTCGAGCAAGACCAAAGTCAATCATGATTGACAAACTTCAAAGAATGTGACTAAAGTAAGGAGTTTTCTAAGTTTAGCAAGTCATCTCAAAAGGTTCATCATTGGGTTTTCGAAGGTAGAAACCACATTGCATGGATCAACTAGATACAACAAAGATTTTTTGTGTACATAGGTACATGAGAAGGCATTTGAAGCTTTGAAGGAGAAGATGTGCAAAGCTCTAGTGTTGAGTTTTCCAAATATTCAATTGTTCATTCATCATTTTCTTTCACACAAAATTGCAAGATAAACAACCAAATAGCTGCATTTTATTTCTTTCCTCAATGTTTTGGCCCCATCGCAGGGATCATCTTCAGGAACTAAGTTTTGTTCACTCTTTCTCACAGTGGTCAAGATATAATGATCAAATATATATGAGTTCTATCCACTATGAGCTTACGCTAGTTGAGGTCAGCTCATGATGAAAGAGCTTCATAAAAAGTAGATAATCATCTATCATTGGCTAGAGTTATTCTGAAAATGATGACCATCATCCCTATTTATATTGTTTGTATTCTTTTCTATCTCCGGGCATTCTCTAATTTTCCTTTTGCAAATGATTTTCCTTGGCTATTATTTTGGCATTTTCTAAGCATATTTGATGATCATAGTTACAGGAATGTTCATCTAGAGCTGATTTTTTAACTCTATTATACCTGATGTATGAACAATATTCTTTCATTCTTACTTGGAGCGATCTTCCATTTTCTCTAATATATAGTTTTCCACACAAGCACGGGATGACATAGACACCTTTATATAGCTTTGGATCTTATGGAAATTTTGTGGAATTCACCATGTTTATGATCGTGTTTGTGGGTGCAAAAGTGACTCTTATGTTTTCCTTCTTCAAGATCCTTGCTATTTTATCTATCATCCCTTGGATGCAAGGAACGGCAATCTTTTTCTTTTCCTCCTCATCATCATGTCATCTCGAGCAGTTGTCATGCTTAGCCCTTGTTACAACCTTGTTAAATTGTCTTTCATCGTAGCCATTGCTTTTGAACACATTTCGTGTTCTAACACTTCCTTTCCAAATATTAAACTTTCTTTCAAATTTTGAGTTGCTCCATGTTCACCCATATTGTTACCCTTTACGACATTCCTAGTCACCTCCCCCCATCCTCTTATCACATGTTCCACTATACACATATCAAGGAGGCAATCTAGGAGATGAACACTAGTAGGGCTGCGATGAGGAGTGTTTCCAAGTAGAGCTTTTCAAACATGCTATACACCTACTAGTGCATCACATTATTGATTTGCTTAACCATGTTGTTTGCACAAGTTCCCAACATATCATCCACCCAATTCATAAATCAAGTTCTAGTGCAAATCTAAATAACTATAGGAGAATCATGGTGGGACATACATTCTCAAAACTCTATGCCACCACCCTTCACTTGCAACTATTCAAGGAGCTTGAGAAGGGAAAACTTTGTGGTAGGGGTCAGGTGGACTTCAGGCTAGGATATCAGACGATGGATCATATCCTCTCTCTGCAGGTCATCATTGAGGAGGCGAGATATCGTTCTTCGAAAGTCTTTTGCTATTTTGTAGACTTTCAAAAATCTTTTGACTCCATTCCATGGGAAATCATGTTTCAAAGGCTCAGGGACATTAGGGTTTCAAAGATTATTATAGTCACTATCATGCGACTTTATAAGACAATCCTTGGTTCCTTCATACAGCACACGGATTATGTGATTTTCATTAAGATCACCATTGGGGTGAAGCAGGGGTGTCCCTTCTCACCTACACTATTCTGAATCTACATAAACAAGTTGGAGACTTTTTTGCATCAACAAATCCAACCATGCGACAAGTATCTCCTTCATCACGTCTTGACCTCCATACTACTCTTCATCGATGTTGTGGTCCTCTTGGCCCCCACTCTTGAGGGTCTACAATGACAATTGGATGCTCTTGGGATCTTTTGCGACCTTCTAGAGTTGATGGTCAACCTTGGGAAAACCAAGGTGATGATCTTCAATTGTCTGAAGAATCCCTTTCTAGGTTTCACGTTTACTTCAAATGGGAGGTTGAGGTTACTAGCACATACACATATCTTGGGGTTCAATTTTCACAATACTAGGTTTGGGTTGAGGCAAGCTCTCCGACCCTGAGTAAATAAAGGGTGTGGGTCCCTCACTCTTATAGGGAGAAAGTGTTTCCAACACCATTTTCAAGACATCTCATCCAAGTTGTACCTCATGGACTTCATCATCAGACCCACAATTTTGTATGGTTCAAAGATATGGGGGTCGAGCTTGCCAAAGTCAAAATGGGCCCATGCCAAGAGAGTTCAAACTCTCTTACCTCACTCCATTATTAGATGCGAGAGGACACTCCCCTAGTCCATCATCCATGCAAAGTTTGTCGTACATCGTTTCCAAATCGAGATTGTCTTCAAACTAGTAGAGCTATCCCATCGGTATAGAAATTCCCAACCCTAGGTCAATATTGTCCTTATGATCTCAATTAAATAAAACAAATTGTTGAATTTATTTAACACAGAAAATAAATTTCAGACCACAGCATCAATCACACAATAGCTGGAAAAGTAAATAACGGAAGCATAAAACACATACACAAGGATTTCTACTTCAAATCACATTTTCATTCCTTTGACAAAGCTTACAAAGTAACCTCCACAATCTATTACAACCCAGCAGTTGCACAGTTATCAAAATCACCTCAAACAAGGTGTACGGCCTACCTAGGGGAGGTAGAGCATGTTGGAAAAATAGAAAACAACACCAACCTACTGTATAACTATAGGAACTATACGGGTTGTATAGTGCTGTACGGATGTACAGTTGTACTACCTATATGATACTATACGACTTGTTGGTATACGGCTCTTCCTCCTTCCTAAACCGATCTACTCTCTCTCTCTCCTGGTCACTCAACCTTGTCCGGAAAAAACTGTGACTGAACTCTCTATCTTGACAGGTCTTTATACTTTTTGTTGAAACCTTAATCTCTCAGTGAGATCTACAGTTGAGACTAATCCTAATCTAAGTCATAAATACATGAAATACACATTATTAGACTCAACAACTAAATATAAGACTTTTCACTTTTTCCTAAAATGAATTACAAAATAGAGATACTTTTCTAAATATCTCGAGCTACTTCTAGCACGTTAACACTAAACCTGTGTTGAAGCCCCTGACTTGACTCGTAGGGATGATTTTAGGGGCTAAATTTCGCTCATGGGCTAATTTTCCATGGTTTTTCTCAAAACAATATTTGCTATTCTAAAAATGATTCGCCCAAATTCTATAGGATAAAATTGTTTTACCTTAAAAATTGTCAAACTTTTATATAAACTATATAAAATCCTTATAAATTTGAATATTTTTACAAAACTATCGCCAAAAATTTATATTTGGAATATGAAGGATTAGTAAGATTCGCCAAAGTTTTTACATTTTAAAATAAGTTTCCATCCTTAAAATCATCCCTGGACTTGAGGCTAAGTGCGCACCAAGCAAGGGAGAAAGGGCGCATCTATTACTTGGGTGCTTTCATCAAGTGGTCAAGTCAAATCAAAGGCAAGGTCCCTTGCTTGGTGCGCACTTAGCCTCAAGTGCGCCCCTCCACTCAAAAGATGTGCCCCTACAACCTCTTGTGTGAAGATTTTCGAGGCACCAAAGGCTGCCAATAGAGGTTTGTCTTTGACCTGCTGTTGGGCACTATTTTCAAGGTGTTTCAAGCTGTTTTGTCTCACTGTTTCTGGACAGTTAACTTGCTGTCCAAAATAGTGAACTCAAGACTTTCTCACAGGCTGCTACAGGACTGTTTTAGGACAGTCACACCGTCTGATAATTCTCCCCGGGAAAAACTGTATTTAGTCATGTGATTTGATGCCCATTTGAGACCTCTCTTACATGGGTTAAATGTATGGTATAGGCTGCCATAAATATTAGCACATGCATATAACTCAAAACATCAAATACCCTCTTAGGATCTTTAACAACCTACCACTGAAATGCTAAGCAAACATGACAAATGAACACATAGGTTTTTGGTCAACATGACCCTGGAAAAGCCCCCATGGGGAAAACCAGTTTGGACTAGAATTTTATTATGAAGATCTGAAAGCAAAAACAGTACAGCAAATACATGCACAAAGGAACCTAATTCACTTGCCAACTCCTCACAAGTTTGGCATGGGTTTCTTCCTTGAAGTGCGCCCCTCTTCTTGGGATTTGTGCCCTTCACATTTGTTGCCTGCTAGCTTGGGTAATGGCGCCTCTTATGAGCTGCCCTTGAAACCTTTGTTGAAGTAATAGATGACTGCACCCCCTTTTCTCTTTGGTGCGCCCTATTCCAATACTGCACCCAATAGCTCCAAGTGCCCCTCCTCCAAATATGTGCCCCTATACCAAGCACAATGTGCCCTCTCCAAGCTTGGAACTCAAGCTCTCATGGTGCACCCTCCTCCTCTTTGCCTTTTCTCCACAAAAACCTCTTCTCCTCTCTTCTTCTCTTCACTCAACTCTCTCAAGTGAAGAATGAGCCTCTCCTTACCTTTTTCCCTCCTTTAGCCTCTCTTTGGCCAAACCCTAAAAGATCAATGGCCTAGATCCAATCTAGCCATGTAACACCATGTTTCCCCCAGTCTGTAAAAATAACTATACTGGCCAAGTATTGTGGCAAACTCAGAAATGTGAATGTGTGATGAGAATGGACCTTGTGAAAAAGGTCAATGAATGTGAATGATATTATATATATATATTGCAGGACTGCTGAGAGGGGGATGTGCTGAAAAAGAGACCACGATGGCTGAAGAAAAGCGGTGGAAGGCACCTGGAATGGTGGCGTTAACTTCCACCGAGACCAATACCGTATTTGGACTTCACTAGCCCGGAGAACCAAGAGCGGCTCGCTGGCCCCGAATTAAATGACTCGCCAGGTTGGTAGGTAAAGGGCTCCTCATGAGTAATGAGGGATGGGGGTGAACCGCCCATCCGTAGAGTCCTCAAACCTGACCACCGCGAGGAAGATCGTGCCACATGCAACCTCGCCGAAAGGAGAAAAGGCAGGAAGAGTGTGGGATCAAAGGGAGACACGAGGGGAATAGGAGAACTCTGGAAATACAGAGTGAGTGATAGCAGAGAAGAAGGAGAGTAACCTTCGTTCTCGGTCACTGGCAAACAAAGACGCAGTCTCGCAGCATCGTGGTCTCAGCTCGGGGGTGGCTAGTGGTAAATCCGTTGGGAATCACTGAGCCTACGGTTGGGTGGAAACGAGCACCCCTCTCAGCAGTTGCAATCACATCTGGTGTTATTTCTGATAAGTGTTTTACATCTTGCATCCTGAAATGTATATCCTGGCATTTATGCTCATCTTGCATCTTGAAATTTATATGCTGACATGTATGCTCATAGTCTGTGCAGTTTATGAATGGTTCGAGTATAACACTGTCTGTGTGGTGTTTTGATAAAAAATGGTGGTTGCGTGCTTTTACTGAAAGGACCACGTATGGCTTATGTTTATAGATAGATTTATGTATACGTATAATGAACTAATTTGGACTTCAAGTCTGTTGTCGGGAAATCTATGCCCTTATTCGTCTCCAGGAATACCCGGAATAGATCTCTATGGCTTATGTTTATAGATAGATTTATGTATACGTATATTGAACTAATTTGGACTTCAAGTCTGCTTTCAGGAAATCTATACCCTTATTCGTCCCTAGGAATACCCGGAATCGATCTCTCCACAGAGATACCCTTCTTGGAAAGCTTACCAAGAACCTGAAAAGGATTTGAAGGCGCAAGTCTTAGCAATCCTATATGAGGAAGAATGGGCCTCTCAAAATCCCGAAATAGCCACGTAGGGATAAGTATCGATTGACGGACGAGATCCTGTCAGAATATCTGTAGTCATTCACGACCGTTAGATTGGAGGAGGAAACGATGCCGTTAAATGCCTTAACCCCCTTTCCTTTATCTTCGTGAGTAGTGAAGAAATCGGAACCGTAGATCCCCAAGGTCCGTGGGAGTATCTGAACCGTTGGTTTTTCCACGTCCAGGGAGCAGTGGGAGAGTGCACAGCGCGGGACAGATCTGAAGCGTCAGATCTTAGTTAGAAGACCCGACAGTCGTTGGATCTGTCAGGAGATGCATGAGGGTTAAGCCCTTGTGAACAGAGGCAAAAGTCCCGAAAGAGGAGTTGGTATCGGGATTTCGGACTTCGGGATTCCAGAAGTCCTAATGACGAGAGGTCGGGAAACTTCACAATGAAAGTCCCGAGATAGATCTGAGTCTTCCATCCGTGGAGGACACGTGGCGGAGATCGAGAGTCCATCGGTATTTCGGATACCGAGGATTCGAATTGATAGAGGATCTATGTCACTGGGGGTCGCAAGTCGCGAAATCGCGAAACGACGAGGACCGTCCATCTGAGGGAGGACATGTGGCTGCAATCCAGGATTTCGAGAGAGTCCCGAAAGGAAGAGTCCATCAAGATTTCGCAAATCGAGAATTCGGGAGTCCTGTTGACAAGAGGTCGGGCTCTCGTATTCATAAATCCCGAAAGAGATAGGACGAAGGTCTTATGAGGAATGGTCACCTGGAACAGAGCATAGCCAGGAGGGCTAATTGCTGGTAAGAGCTTCGGCGTTTCAGCACTCGGAAAACCAAAGGGCAAGAACCCTTGTCTTCGCGAGTCGCAAAATCCCAATCACCGAAACCCCGAAATGGCGTGAGGTGTGAATGAGGTTAAGGAAAGCCAGGATTTGATCGTGACCGTTGATCATCCCAAAAAGATCACAACCGTTGATCTTGGCTGAAGGTTGTCGCCGTCCATCAGAGGGACACGTGGCTGCCGGTCAACGTTTCGGCATCCGGGAAACCAGACGGCCAGAAAACCTTGCCCCCGCAAATCGCGAAAAGCCGATAAGCGCTCGGCTGGCTTAAGCGCGTGGACACGGAACAGGGTCACGTGGACAAGACCCCAAGTAGGAAACTTGCCACTCGCTAGCCCTGTCGGGGTTCGGCGTCTCACTGTTTCGAGCTTCGGGGTTTGCAGAGTCAAAAGACTCGACGTTCTGGTAGCACTGAGTCGCGAAGTGCGAAAAGACGCCGTACTGGTTCGGCCCGTAGTCGTGACCCACGATCACATGGAGGTGGACATATGAGGAACTAGCTGACGCTAGGCCCCCGTAAGTATCTCGGGGATTCTGATCCTCGAGTAATCAACGAAAAATTTATTAGTTCAGAGTGGATATGTGACAAATTGGTATCAAAGCATGGTTACAACACTTGGCCTGCTTGGGCTCATGAACGGGTTGCGCAGAAGCTCCATTCGGAACACTCCTAAAAAGAGTAACCCCCTGTCTTAACTTCCCTAATCAAAAGACGAAGTTAAGAATGAAGAACCCCTATTGTTTGTGTGTACATATGAGAATATGAATTATGTACTGGTTATAAATAAATATAAATATTGACTAACAACAAGCGTTTTTCCTTTTGCACACAAGTAGAAGATCAACCGCGGGAAATTATCAACGCATAGTATGATGACTCACCATGAAGTGGGAGAGGGCTCCCACAATAGAGACGAAGAGTCCGACGAAAGGAGGGCAGTAGGGACCCCTCCAGATCTAGCCGAGACTGTGAGGAGCCTCATGGTCGAATTACAAAGCTGCAAGGCTGACAATGAAAGGATGATGAAAGAACAAGAAAAGCAAACAGAAATTAATGCAGTTTTACTGTAGAGCTTATCCGATCTACAAAGACAAATGCAGCATGAACCTGAAACTCAAAAACATGGTCATATCAGTGGCCACACTGAGAGGAGCACCTCGAAAAAGGTCCACCCCAGAGGTAAAGGACAAGCGTCGGATGATTCCTCTGAGAAGGAAGCTGGCGATTCGGAGGGCTCTTCTAGCAGTAGAACCAGTTCCTACTCCCGAAAGAAACAGAAGAAGCAAAAGCCTTCCAAAGGTCGAAAATTCGAAGAATTCAGAAAAGCCAAACCACCCTCCTTCGACGGCGAAATAAAGAAGGGAGAGGAAGCAGAGGCCTGGCTGCTTGGACTAAAGAAGTATTTCAGAGTCCATGACTTTTCAGAAAATATGAAGGTCCGAGTGGCCACCTTCAACTTGAACGGAAAGGCTTCCATTTGGTGGGAAGCCCTGAAGAATGTGAAAGGGGTTCGCGAAGAGGACATGTCTTGGAAACGGTTTGAGAAATACTTCCGGAAGAAGTATCTGTCGGAAAAATATTTCGACAAAAAGACTAAAGAGTTTTATGAACTCAAACTGGAACAACTCACTATAGAAGAATATGTCAACAAATTCCTCGATTTGTTGAGGTATGTACCCTATATAAAAGCGGAAAAGGCAAAGGTGCAACGCTTCATCAGTGGACTACCTAAGGACTATCAGAACAGAATTGAATTTGATGAGCCAAAGACTCTAGAAGGCACTATTCGAAAGGCGACCTACTGTCATGAACAGTTTGGGCATCGAGCAGAACCTCGCGAAGGATGGAAACAGAAGAATAGTTCAAGATTTCAGAAAAGGGGAATTAAATCCCCAGGATT